>OLKM01005393.1:0-17321 GCA_900291075.1 Melanogrammus aeglefinus | reverse complement strand
GCACTTTTCAGTTTAGGCTTATCCGTCGTCTAAATCAGGTTTTATTAATAGGCTTGTGCGACAGCATAACATCCGGGGAAAAGATAATGGCTTCGGCTGAGGAACTGCCAAAGCCTTTTGCGATCTGGATCTCTTCAAATTAATACACTTGGGGATACCGATAAATATGCTTTTTTGTACTGACAGTTAGTCAAGTAACAACTGGGCCTTTCCGATGATTGACTGTGGTTGAACCATAAAGTGAAGAAACTACTGTTTATCGTCTGACAAATTGGCGATTGTCTCTTGCTGAAGGTTACTGTTAAAACAGCAATGTGTTTATTGGTGCAGCAGTCACAGCTAACAACAACAACGGCCACTCACAGATGTCACGAAGTCAGTCAGTGTACTGTGGGTTAGTGCCAGCTGTAGGCAACGGCCACTGACTGGGGATGTAGAGCGCTCTCAAATGTGGGACTATATCAAGTCACAGACAACACTGTTCTCTGTGTGTTTGTGTGTTTGTTTGCTGTCGTGTGTATCCGTGTGTTAGGTGGCCAGATGTACAGGCAAAGCCTAAACTCGGATTGTAGTGCCTCTCTGTGTGGGTTGAAGAGACATTATCAACACTGCTGCTGGATCTTCAGCTGATGCATTATGTAACTTACACTAGACAACAAATGAGGCCCATTTTAGCGTGTCAATACATGAATGTCCATTCTGTTTGCATATATTGCCCTTCTGAAATTTGTATCCGCTTTCCTGAGTTCTATGATTTGCTATTAAATATGTTAGATTTTTGGTGACACTTCAGTTATTAGATATTCTGCTGCTTTTCTTGTTTTGCAGGGGCCATATTGCCTAGCTACTATCCCCTGCACACAAACACAGGGAGCTCTCCTCCGCATTGAACCACTCACCGACAGACACTCCAGGTAGATCGAACACCACCATGAAATTCATAATCCATCAATATGTTCCACTACCTGCCATATTACTTCGTACACTCAATATCTGCATCAATGTATTTTTTATTTCAGGAGGCCTCGTACGCAAAGAATTCAATACGATGCGGACGCCCTCTGCGGGATACGGTTCCTCTGCTCGGTCACTCAGAGGGGAGGGATTCCAGTTAAGGTATGAGCATTTGTACGCCCCGCGCGATCTGGGAGGTATGACATAATATTACGGCATTTAGCGGCCACCGGTTTGTTGTTGTTGGGTTGCGTTCTACGTATATTGTTGCCCACAGGAGATGTGGGGTCGTTGCTTCTATACAGCTACAATCATTGGCAATTCGTCATCGATCTGCAAAAGCTGTGACGGCTAGTGCTTGCAAGCATTGGTCAGTGAGCCAGGCTGCTGATCTGGTCTCTGCTCCCTCCCAGCAGTGTCAGGAATTGCCGTTCCCATAAATCATGCTGAAACCTATGTTTTGAAGTGAGACTTATTACCTTCTGTGCGTGGACGTCAGCCGAAAACCCCTTTGTGTCACGCTTTTTTCGAGCCTCAAGTTTTAATGTGTTGCGCAACAAATGGGTGGAGACATTTTATGTATCACTTGAAGCTTATTTGACAGTTATCGGATACAATTCCAAAAACCCCAACCTATATTTTTCCACTCAACAGAGTTGTGGATTTATGTCAATGATCTTATTCCGGATTTGTTCGAATGAGGAGTAATCAGAATCTATGGGGAAAAGTGGGAGCATCCAGAATCTCAACGTTGCAGCTTATAGACTATCCTTATTATGTGATCTAGAATGCTAAAGATTGGGTTTCTGTGCCCAGTGGCGGGTTCGCACAGACAACTCGCGTGGAAACAAGAGTGTGTGTGGTTGTGGTGTTGTGTCTGTGTGTGGGTTGGTGTGTGTGGTGTGTGTGTTGTGTGATTTTCGTGTGGTGGTGTATGCATTGTGTTTACTCTTCAGCGGACCTCTCCCAGCATTTTAAGCGGCGGACTATTCTATTCCGTCTGACTGGGACCTAGGCGTAATCGACGAATGACATCCTGGCCTTCGTTCAGGGTAGACAAAACCTGCTTCAGAGAGAGGTGAACACACCACACCACACACAACTACACCCATCACACACACACACAGCACTACACACCATACAAACACACACACACACACACTACACAACTCGGTATAGGACACACACAGAACACAGAAACACAGAGACACTGTCACAGAGATTACTCACAGGCGATTATCTCTTTACTAATACTTGATCCTCCTATAGTGGTTTGACATGTATTTAGCAGGTAAGGCCCTGTTAAGAAAGCTAGAAGGAACTGGGCAGTTTGTGGTTTCCACCATAAAATGGCATCCGCTCTGCTTCATTTTGATGATTTTTCAGCTTATTGAAGACTGAAAAGGCAAAGATTCCTGAATATTACTGACTACTACACATTTTGGAAAAATTACACATCTACTTAGTTATTTTCCCGGGCCAAAACCAGACCCCAGACAAATTGGACAGAGCGTAAAACATGCTTAACGTTGGGAAATCTCCGTGCAGTAGATACCGTTTATGAGTTTGTTATTCATGGCCTCTTATGCTACAGGGACCTTCTTCTATGCAGAATTAAATTTTCGCCGTGCGCATTTGTATCCAAAGTACTCTTTCCTGCTTTTTATACTGTAGAGCAATTTCCAGAATGTCTGTCCAACCCATGTGCAACATTTAAACCAACTCTCACAGAAAGTTCTCTGTCTGGCTCTGGCTCTCTGGCTCTTCATCATTCTGCTAGCTTTAATCTCCTCTTTCCTCCTTCCATCTCTCCACACCTCTCCCTCTCGTTCTTTTTCGTCAGCTCTCTATCTGTTGTGTTTCTCCTCTCTTTCCTCTCCTGTATCTCTCTTCGCTAACGTCGTTGTATCTGTATCTCTTCTCTCCTCCGTCTTCTATTCTCTGTTGTCTTTTCGTCTTCTCAGGTTTCTCTCAGTCCTCTCTTCTCTGCTCTCTCTCTCCTTCTCCTCTCTCTCTCTCTCTCTCTCTCTCTCTCTCTCTCCCACTTTCCCTCTCTGTCTCTCTCTCTCTTCTCTCTTCTCGCGCTCTCTCATTGTCTCTCTCCTCTCTCTCTCTCTCTCTCCTCTCTCTCTGTCTCTCTCTCATTCTCTCCTTCTTTCCTCTCTCTCTCTTCTTCTCTCTCTCTCTTTCCTCTCTTCTCTCCTCTCTCACTCTCTCATTTCTCTTCTCTCTCTCTTCTCTCTTCTCTTCTCTCTCTCTCCTCTCTCTCTCTGCGTCTCTCTCTCTCTCTTCTTCTCTCTCTCGCTTCTGTGTCTCTCTCTTCTCTCTCTTTCTCTCTCTCTCTCTCTCGTTCTGTCTCTCTCTCTCTCCCTCATTCGTTCCCTCGCTCTCTCTCTCTCTCTCTCTCTCTCTCTCTCTCTCTCTCTCTCTCTCTCTCTCTCTCTCTCTCTCTCTCTCTCTCTCTCCTCTCTCTCTCTCTCTGTCTCTGCTCTGCTCTGCTCTCTCTTCGCTCTCCTCGTGCTCTCGTTCTCCTCTCTTCATCTTTCGTCTCTCTTCCTCGTCTTGGAATCTCTCGTTCTACTCTTCTTCTTCTCTTCTCTTCTCTCATTCGTCTAACTCTCTTCTCCTCCTCTCTCTCGGTCCGTCTGTGTCTCTCTCTCTCTCTCTCTCTCTTCTCTCATCTCTTCTCTCTCTCTCTCCTCTCTCTCTCTCTCTCTCTCTCTCTGCTGATGGCTGATGAAGGGTCTGTGAAGTGAAGTGGAAAGCCCCTCGTCCTTTGTTCTGTGTGTCTGTATGTGTGTGTGTGTGTGTGGCACAAGCCCCCCTCATCTCTTAAGTTCTCTGTCACACACAACATGACAGAGAACCTTTATACACAATGCCGATAAGCACGAGAAATAACTTCAAACGATGGCCCGAAAGGTTACGACAAAAGATGATGAATAACAGGAATAACTCATTTATGTTCTGCTTGCTTGCTTCTCTCCAGATACTCCCCAACAGTGACATCACAGCACCCGGGACTTAGATATAAAGTTCAGCCAACAAAGGTGTCTGCAAGGCCTCAAGCTTCAATGCGTCAGGAAAAAATGAGGGACAACCGTGAAAAGAGGCCGCCCGGAGGGGCCGCCAGGCCGAGTGTTCAAACAGAGAAGTGCCAAGGGAAGGAAGGAGGGTCTTTGAGGCACTTTGGCCGGCGGCACAAAGCACATCCATATAGCACACACATACGGCCCACATACAGCAGGTACCTGGGCGCACGCGGCCAGCCGTGAGGCGATGGGCAGTATAAATCACCAACACGCACCGCTTGCCTTTCATCTGTACAAATGTTGTCTTAAGGGGTAAGAGGAGCTTCCTGTGAAAGCGCCTCCACTGGTTGCTAGGAGACATGCCCTCGTCAAACAAGGGCTAGATCGGCTTTGACGGCTCCGGGAAATATGCCCCTTTAGATCCGTGCGGCGGAGAGTTGAAACATATGTTGACTGATTTATTTCAGATGTAATATTTGTGTTTGGGTGTCATGTGAACATTTGCGTAGTGTGAATATTTAGGAGTGGATGTTAACTGCAGCGATGACAATCATGCCTCAACATCACATCAATGATTGAATCTTTCGTTCTATGGTTGTTTTATTTTTTATGACTAACAGAAAAATCACATTTCTTTTTCTTTTGTATTCGGCAAAAAGAAAAAGAAAGATTCCTCAATTTTATTTTGAAACTTGTACCTGATAGTTACGTGTTAAAGTACTGCAGCCCTTGCCCCCAGCTGTGCATTCCTCAATATCGCTTTGGAAAAGAACGTGAAGATTACTGTGTAACCTCACCTGTCCTGTCTACCCGCATGAATAGCATCCTATGTCGTCAAGATGGTTCAAGTGTGAGTTTAATGTACTGTATCTTGCAACTGGTGTCATGTTGCTGGCTTTAAGGTCCTTCAGACCTAAATCCCATGCAGATATACAAGGCAGCATTTGGGTCTCGATGATACAGTCGATTTAGCGACACATGGAATTCACTTCCTCTAAGCGACCTTTTTAATGCACCTGACCCATGAGGGGTGTGCCGAGAGGAATTGACCCCTCAAAACACACAGGGCTTAGTGAGGATGGAAAGGGAATGTAATGTTCCAATCAACTTCACTATAACAGAATGCCAGATCATATCTTTGCGATTGATACCAAAGAAGTAGCTACATTCTAGAAAAAAGCCATGTATCTCTTAAATTCTTGCAGCATTTTAGCGAAGCAATGTTTCCAGACAAAACAATTCCAAATCTAACTCGGTGTCGTTGATGCTATAAAACACCCTCTCGCTCTCAAATTGTGTTGTGTGTTGCGATACAGAGCCATCACTGCATCACAAACGACAAGATTAATGATGTCCTGACGAAATGTGGAAGGCCAAAGCAGCCCTGTTTGCATGTCTCTGCATCCATTTGCTTGAGAGATCACAAGAGCTGGGAGATTTGCATGAGGCTGAGGAGTTTCCTCAGTGGAAGATATATACTATACCTGCTTCTTAGGACGGTGGTCACATTTGCCTCCATTAATAACATAGCCTACTACTACTACTACTACTACTAACTACCTGACTAGTTAGTAGTAGTTTTATAGATGGTAATATAAATTCATTATAGATATTTGATGATGCAAATTGTATACAATTTATATTACCTTATAATAGTGCTTGTATTTTTAAATCCAATTGCTTATTACACAGCAAAGCATGTTAACACTGTTGACACGCTGTGCTGTGTAATAAGCAATTGGATGTAAAAAAAAAACCACACGCTGTAACAGGACACTAAAGTAAAGTTTAACCTTATTTTTTTTAACTATTTCAGTTGTTGGGACACTGTCAGTTTACCAACCTGTCACATGTGAGTGACAATCTGAGTCTCTTGTCACTCACACGCACGCGCACGCGCACACACACACACACACACACACACACACACACACACACACACACACACACACACACACACACACACACACACACACACACACACACACACACACACACACACACACACATAATGGGCATTCCGCAATCATGCATGCCTCAGCCACCACAAGCATAAGGGTAAACATTAACTTATGTTCTGCGGCCTGGAAGCTACCACTGTTTCCTTGTCTCTGTTTACAGGTGGGGAGGTGGGTGTGTGGGTGTGTTGGGGGCAGGGGGTTCATTTGTAAGGGGATGTCAACCTGATGGGGATGGAACGCCTGCTCCATCGTTCCCAAAGCAACCCGTTAATCAATGACCAAACCCCTGCAACTTTCCTCTTTGGCCAATCATGGTAGGGAGGACACTCAGAGCACTCTCCAGTTAGGATCACACCGACGTTTAACTTATTTCCTCGGAAAAACTGAAATCAATCAACTCGTCAATACACTTGATCCAGCGTCATGGCAGACCCCTGCATGGACAGAGCTATGGAGGACCGCACGCCTTCGACCAGGACTTTGTGACCTCCATGACCGCTTCTCATCCCAATCCAATCTTTGGAGCAGATATCGTACGGTCGCCTCGGTGAAGACGACCGGGGGGGCGGTGGGCGGGTAAGGAGGTGGCGTTCATGGCGAGGTTCCAGGAGGCTGGGGGTAAGGTGAGCTGGACAGGGCTGCTGGTTCTGGTCCACTTCTCCTACCTGCTGGTCGGTGCCTCCATCTTCCAGATCCTGGAGCGCGAGGCGGAGAGCAACAACCGCAACCACTTCCAGCTGGAGAAGCTCAACTTCCTGGCCAACTACACCTGCCTGGACGGCCCAGCACTGGAGAAGTTTGTGCAGGTTGTGATCCTGTTTTATGTTTTTTTGGTGAATATAGGATTTTTAGAGAAATTACAAGTTTACAATCGGCTTACAAGTTCACAATTAAAGCATACAATATGCTATTCTTTTTTGGTTTTATTGGTTATCAATTCTTTTCATGAATATGTAGCATCTAGTATAATAAATGTAATAAGTAAATATTAAACGTTAGCGTTCACATAGAACAGTAGTGTGCTTGGTATGATAATCAATGGATGGTTATTAGTACCTTAGGACACTTGGCTACGGATACAAGGTCAATTCGGCTACGACCACATGGAAACTTCGGCTTATGTTTTCTTCTCATTAGCGAGATAAAGCGAGACCTGAACGATTAATTCAATACTGTTGAGTATATTGCAACATATGATGCGGCAAAAGTTTGATCAGTGATTATTGATTTGAAGTGGCCTCCGATCGAACTGGACCGCTAAAGGTAGCTGGCAGTTCATTTTTATAGGATATATAGAGCACTAAATCAGTAAGTAAATGTCTTGAAGAGATGGTTCTCGATTTCTGTATTCTTTTTTGTAGCTCATTTTGGATGTATGGGAAAGGGGGTTAATCCCATCCGGCACTCAACCACCCTAGTAACTGGGATTTCAGCAGTTCCTCTTTTTTTGCTGGCAACAGTGGTCACAACTATAGGTTGTTGCTCCTCATCTATAAATTCGTGCTATTATTCCATTGTGCTTATGTAATACATTATGATGTCCATGATATATAAATAAGAAATGTAAATTAGTTTCAAATTAAATTCAATTACTTTAAATTATAAAACACATCAAGGTAAACAGTGTGGGACATTGTTCTTTGTCATGTTTCGATCACACCCATCGGTCTTTTGACGTGTAGTAAGCTATATGTATGCTAAATGCTAATGCTGCCATAGCGCCTCCCGTTTTCCCAGGCTATGGTAATTTTGTCCCCGAGCAACTGTGTCCGGCCAGGTGTTCTGTGTTTTCTACGCCTTGTGTGGGATACCCCTCAACCTGGTGTTCCTGAACCAGCTGGGAAAGTGCCTCACCATCCACCTGGGACGGCTGGAGAGGGGCATGCTCTCCCTGGTCCCCCATAAGGTACTGCTATGCCCTGGGACTCCAAGCGGCAAAGGGCCATTGGAGCTTCACAGGTTCATGTTGAAATTGACTTCACACAACACGCCCTTACAGGCAAAGTAAACACTTACTAAAGCAACGCTGTAAATAAGGAAGGAGGATGGCTCAAGAAGAAGCCCAACTAGCTAGGATGACTATCCCAATAGACCCTTTTTACAACCGTTTCTTGTTAAGAAGAACACAGCTGTTGCACATAACAGTTCCTATGTGCCCTGCTCCTTTTATGTAAGAGTGCCCTGGCCCACTGATTTCGTAAGAGTAGCAGCACTGTACATAACAGGCCCATAACCTGTCTTTTATTAAGCTCATGAGGTTTCATGAGGTTTGGAATGATTCATCTTCATGAAGTCACCTGCCTATGACACCTTGAGGTCATCCCCCCCCTCTGGTTTTCTACGGCACCACCCCCCCCCCCCCTGTAGTCAGTCGGTGGAGGTTCCTAGCCGTGGCTGTTCGTGGCGTCGGGCCAGCCTGCTGTTTCTGGTCATCCCTCCGCTGTTGTTCAGTTATGTGGAGGACTGGTCTTATGGCGAGGGCTTCTACTACGCCTTCATCACCCTCAGCACCATCGGTTTCGGCGATTACGTCGTGGGTGAGTGAAGAGCACACCTTCTTCATGCCTAACAGTATGGTAGACGCTAATAGTAACGTGTGGTGTGCGTTAGCCTCATAATTGCCTCAAATTGTTCTAACCTAACTCTGCCCTTTTAACGCTGCTGATTCACTGTGTCTCATTGGCTGTATCCTAAGCCAATCAGAGTGCTTTTAACATTCCATAATCACTATCTGCCTTCAGTCATTTTGATACTAAATACAAGATGAACCTTAAATATGACTTTGGCAATTATGCTATGAGCTGACGAATTGCAGCCCTCAAAGGGAGCCCAATTAAAAGTTCACCTCACTGATATTGAATTTTAACAAAAAAGTGCCATTTCAGGGACGGACCGGACAAGCCACTACATCACCGTGTACCGGAGCCTGGCCGGGGTGAGTGGATCATCTTTGCCCTGGCCTGGCTGGCCCTGGTCCTCAGCATCGCGCCAAGCTGATGGAGAGCGCCATCGTGCTGCGCGCCCAGGCCTCAGGAGACAGGCCGGTGTGGGTGAGGACGGGGTCCTCCGGCAAAACTGAGGAGGAGCTGGCGACAGAGGGCCGTTCAAGAGCCCAAGATCTTGATTTTGGTTTTACACGACGGACTGTCTCACCGGGGATGGAGAATGACGTTCAGAACAGTAGAAATACATGAACTGGGAGGACAGGGGGGGGGGGGGGGTTGAAGGAATAGAGAAACGAACAGATTGTAACCAACATTTTTTCCATTGTATCTGCTGTGCTGGTTTGCTCTGTACAGTTTTCGGTGTATACAGCACAAGAACAATCTAGCGTTCCATTGACTATTTTTGCGTAGTGTTGATTTTACCAATGAGTTAATTTCTACTGCCACAAAGTGAGCATTCTGGGCCTTAAAAGCAATTGTTATTGTCGTTTTGTAAACCTCCACTAGATTAATTTTTGTGTTTGCGTGTGTGCGTGTGTGTGTGCGTCTGTATTTCCACATCTCTGTTTGTTGTACCGATTGGCAAAAACACCAGTGAATTGAGCATTGAAGAGCTACTAAAGCAAACACATTAATATAAGGTGAGGGCAGATGGCCTGAAGAAGCACACAGTTGCAGTTTCCTCTCTGGTGTAAAGGTGTTTCAATCAATGAACCATTTACTCTCGTTTCACACAACTGGCCATCACACACCATATTACAAAATCAGAGCACGTGTTCCATCGTCCGCTTGTCTGTGACATTAAAACCCTTGAGATTAGATTCACAGTTTAAGTTATCCAACGGTAAAATTCTGAATTGACCATTTGAAGGAAAAGGTGTTTTCTGCTTGCTTGCGCGTTCTTTCAGACAAGATCTGTAATATTTGCTTTCTCCTGTTTCTGCGTCACATGATGATTATAAGCAACGTCTTGCTTTCAGAACAGTCATCATGACTTAGAATCACAGACTTCAAAATGGCCCTGTGACAATCAAGAGAGTCCTGTATTAACGCCCAAAGCACATTAACCTGGAAGAACCCACATGGAACTCAAAACCCGAGCACGCATAACAAGACCGCAGTCAGTGTGCTCCAGTGATTGTGATCTTGTGTTCCTTTGACATGTGCCCTGATTGCAGGACCCCGTCTGACACCATGTACCGCTGAGTTGTGGTCGGGGGAGGTGTGACCGGCGGTCTGACCTGCGGTGTGGTGCTCTCTCTGTTGTGCTGTGTTTTATTATTGCGCTGGGGATGATTTTTGCATGATAGCCAGGAGGGAGTGCGAGGGGAAATTAATTTGCCTGTGGCGCCTTGCAAGAAGAAGACGCCGGGCCTGGTCACTCTGTGACGCTCATCTCTGCCACCGGTGCCAGAACTATTGACCCAGGTTGGAACCAAGAGAGTCCCACTTTTGTCACCCTTCTTTTCCAAGCCACTACAAGGGCGTCAACAATGAGGGCTGGTGGAGATCTTCGCCCTGGCCCGGGTGCCCTCCATTCTGCTGCTGGGGGCCGTGTACGGGGCGTACGTGTTAACGGGCGGGGTGGTCTTCTGGAAGCTAGAGGGGAACCTTGGCAGGGAGGACATCAGCGCTATATTGGCACGGAAACAGCAGGTGCTCAAGAAGTACCAGTGTCTGAACTCGGACGGCATGGACGCAGTGATTGCGGTGAGTCGCCCCTCGACTGAGGAACCCTGTGATTTTGCGCACATGTCGGTAGTCCACTGGTTGTAGAATGGCACGATAGGTGTGCATCGACGTGGTCCTTTGTGTGTTATTTAAACAGCCTCAAACTCAGGATCGCTTGAGGGTAAACAACCTGCATTGGTGGATCAAGGACTAGGAGGGGCGAAGGGGACATTTTAAAGTTAAAGGTCCAGGAAACATGTACTGAAACTGTTTCTGATGATGGTTGTGGCCAACCACACAACAGTTAACATCAATTGGTTCAACATATTAAGTTTGGATAAACAAATTCTATTCATTGAATCATGTATTTTAATAATTAAAGGTGCTGGTTGTAGCCTTTGGAACATCACAATGATTAAAAGACATGGTGGTCTTTATATGTTTATTTCGTTTTCTCGCTGTGTTTCTTTAAACATGACAAGGCTACTAGATGGAAATTTACAACATGTAAAGTAGGCTGCTTGGAAGCCTGAGTAATGGACCAGCCGGATCCATCCGGACAGGAACTTGATGAAACGTAGTTCTGCCATTAAAAACTAAAAATTCCTATTCTCTCAAAACCCTATGATCTAAAACTTAGACATCAAGGTGAAGGGTGTAGGATTAAGTGTTATCTAGCGGTACGGGGTTACATGTTGCAACCAATTAAACTCTGACCCCGCCCACCTCCCCTGAATCCTGGATGTAGAAGAAGCTATGGTGGCCTGATCTGGCCAGGTAGCAATAGGTACTTCCAAAATCATGACATCGTCTACTACCGCATCCAGTAGCCAAGGTTCAAGGGATAAAGTTCAATGCTAGATTTACTATTTACTGTGTAAAACGTCTTATCTAACAAATAAAATAGCAACAATGGACTAATTTAAAAGAAGCCGCCCTCTATGTAGATACAAAGGGTTCATCACAATGAAAACACGATTCTTATTTTCATGGTACTAAAACATACTTATGAATATTATATAACATTACTGCAAAGTCTGTTTCACGTGATGCAACTTGATTATGCAGAATGCACCATTACAAGATATATGTCTATATATTAAATTATTAATTATTAAACTTGATGTTGTTGTTAAGAGCCTGAATGCCTAATAATCAGTTAAGACGTATACAGTATATGGGCAGAAACTATAAGGGCAAAATCTGTCAAGAAAATAATGAGGATAAAGGACAAGTTATGATCTTAATTTGATTGTTAGGATGGAATGGGGAGACGTTACAAATCTTCAATAACGGCAGCATGAGCCAACAAGCCATGAGGTGGCCAAACTGAACTGCGAAATGACGTCTCTCCTCCCTCCGCAATATTATACACACACACATGCATTTATCACCCCTCACCACTCTGCTGACACACAAACACAGGATCATCTCCTCAACCCAGGAAGTTAAATAAAACAACGATTAAGCTGTTTATTATTAAATGTCACCTTTAGTAAAATGATTTATCACTTTCATTTAACTCAAATTTGAATGCAGTTGAAAACAAAATAAGCCTGTAATGTTGTTATAGATTTTTTAACATTTAACACATGTTGATTTCAAAATCGTTGAAATAAAATAAAAGATATGTTTATTTTCAGTTCTGCAACTCTGTGATCATATGCAGAGCGACCAAAAAAGTCTTGCATAACCAGGCTACATTTGTGTCTCCACACCGTCACTGTCAGTATTATCTAAGTTGCGTGCCACATTCAGGATGGACCCAACACTAGTATATATCACGGGTATGTTTGCTAACACCTGGCCTCTAAAGGTGTGTTCCTCGTCCTGATGGCTGTGATTACTCCCCTTTGGTGTCCAGATGAACCTATCGTGTCAGGGGTCATCTACGTGACTTAACCAAGCTTATTGTGTGTGTGACTGAGCAAACTGCTTGTGACCAAGTTTTAGGAATTTGCAGATACACGAGACCAAAGCGAGTCTAGTTATTATTACCGTCTGCTTTAATCATCATAAAGATATTTCATTCCTGAAATATCATAGTATTTCAAGAATGACTAAAGGAGATGTTGTTTAATCAACAAGTGATGGAACATTATATTAATCCAGCGTACATGAGATTAGATATTAAAGGTGTGTACAGAATTGTTTGAGGGTTTACAGATGCACAACATGCGCGAGCTCTGTGGACGAGGACTAACTCCATATGTCCGATACAATGGAAACAAAAAAACCTTCATTCTGATCTCCAGCCTATTACATACTAATTAACACGTTCTTATGGATATTATATTCTATTTCTGCCTATTCCGTTCCGCTGGATTTCCCAGTTGAATCTGCATATCATTAATACCATACCACTTTTATGTGTCATTGTTAACAGAATAACAACGAAGTGTTGGGCAAACACAGACAGGCATGTAGTTTAGTTAATCACTATTCTCACTTTTTCTATATACCATCAGAAATGACCAACAGAGATCTCAAATGGTGAAAACAATTGACTAAACTGTATGAATGCAACCAAACACCAACCTGTAACCCTACACGCTCAAAGGCATTACATCAGCAGTGCTCAAAAAGTAATAAATACTAGTGATTAGTGAGTCCTTCTCTAAACTGTATTTTTAATAGAGTTTGTATGTGTTTATATTCTAGTTACTACAGAGATGCTTCTAAGGCTGGACTGAGTATTAAAGGCAACCAGACCTCTGACTGGCTTTTGAAATTCACCAGCTCAGCGGTCTTTGCTGGCCACAGTGGTACAACTATAGGGTCGTGAGATGATTATTCTCCTATGGTCGGATGATCTTATTTATTTCATTTTACATTGTATTACACGCACGCACAGGCACACAATGCTAACGTAGGGGGCTTTCACTGGCTCATATTTATTTCCCTTCTCACCCCAACATATCATATGTAACAAGACCTTGTTAGTCTTGTTATTTGTATTGGTAAAGCCTTTTTACCACTGCATGGACCCACTTTGAGGCTTTCACTTCAGGCGAGAATGAACATCATACATACAATAAAAGGTCTATGAAGGTATAAGAGTAACTGGGTCATCATGCTTTTGTTAAAGAGACACTACTGAGTTATGATGCAATTTGGATTATAGTAAACCCTGATCTATTTTGTCATCTCCAGGCTACGGCAACATCAGCCCCAAAACGGCCGCCGGTCAGATCTTCTGTGTCTTCTTCGCTCTGTTCGGGATCCCCCTAAACATTGTGGTCCTCAACAGGTGGGCAAAGTAACATGCTGACCATAGAGAGGAACATCTGTGACTTCCTGCAGGGAAAGACCACGCATCCGGTTAGGATGCTACACACATGCACACACACACACCACACACACCACACACACACACACGCATGCACACCTAACACACACACACCACAACACACACATTGCCCCACAGATGTAGCACATGCATATGCCAACACACACACACACACCACACACACACACACACAGCACACACACACACACACACACACACACCCACACAAACACACACACACACCACACACACACACACACACACACACACGTAGGGTTAAGATTACGTATGATACTGTTTTTTAATTTGACATAGAGAGCACATACAATACACTAACCCAAATACATGAATTGTTCATGGGGAAGTGCTCCTCTGTTGTTCCTGTCGTGAGAAACCCCTTTAACCACCTCTCCAGTTTTAAACTCCCCCGTGGTCCGACCCCCTCTTCCCCCCGTCTCCGTCTCTTCCAGAGGTGTACTCGCTTCTTGTCCACCTTTGTGTGTCCTACCTGAGCGGGGTGGTGCTGTTCTTCGTGGTGCCCATGATCGTGTCCCGGGCCCACGAGGCTGGAGCTATCTCTCCAGGCCATCTTACTACTGCATTCATCACCCTCAGGTCACCATCGGTTCGGGGACTACGTGGCAGGTACCAGCGGCAGAGGCCGGTCCTGGCATACTGCCCCGCCCCCTTGTTGTGTCATCTCTAGAATCAGATGACAACCCTTGGCCCATCACAAATAAAACACATTTATATTTGTCGTTTATTTTTTTTTTCTTATTTAGAGAGAGCTAAACCCCCATCCTGTCTTTGGAATAATTTGTTCGATGTTTTTCATAATTGTGGGGCTTGCCGCCTCCCCAATGCTTAATCAGCAGGTACCGGTAACCATCAGCCAATTAGAAGACTAGTGAGTGAGTCATCTAATGCATACCAATGTTGTGTTGTGGCTTGGTTTTCCTTTAAGCCTAAAGCTGACAACAGATTCACTGCACACGTTCAAGGGCCCGCTCTAATATCTTTCCACTGCCCACCGGAGGCTCCACTTTCTTTGCATGGAAGTAGATCTGAATGATGATTTGACTGTCACATACCAAATGACATTCAGCTCTGTTGTGTTTGTGCCAAACCCTAAGCAAATGTATGAACACCACATACAACACCGGTCAGTGCAGATAGAGACGCTTAGACCAAGTGGCTGCCTGTGGTTCATTTATTAATGAATACATTTGGGTACACAATATATTTGGGCAAATTAACCAAAGAGGTCATTAAGAATTACACAAAGTCATTAGAGTGATTAGGGGGCATTATGGAGCAGGTACGAGTTTAAAGAGTCCGGTACTGTTGTTAAGGAGCAGAACAGTTTTAAGGAGCAGGTACCAGTTAAGAGCAGGTATCAAGCAAGGTACCAGGTTAAGGAGGCAGTATCAGCAGGTACCAGGTAAGGAGCAGGTACCAGGTTAAGAGCAAGGTACCAGGTTTAAGAGCAGTTACCAGGTTAGGAGGAGTAAACAGGTTAGCAGCAGGTACCAGGTTAAGAGCAGTACCAGGTTAAGAGCAGTACCAAGTTAAGAGCAGTACACAGTTAAGAGCAGGGTACCAGGTTAAGAAGAGCAGGTAGACCAGGTAAGGAGCAGGCATCAGTTTAGGGTACAGGTTAAGAGTAAAGGTACCAGGGTTAGAGCAGGTACCAGGTTAAGGAGCAGTATCAGCCAGGGTACAGGTTAAGAGCAGGTACCAGGTTAGACAGGTACCAGGTTAGAGCAGGTACTAGGTTAAGGAGCAGGTTCCAGTTAAGGAGCAGGTATCAGCAGGTACCAGGTTAAGAGAGAGGTACCAAGTTAAGAGCAGGTACCACGTTAAGGGAGGTACCAGCGTTAAGGAGCAGGTACCAGTGTTAGGAGCAGGTACCGGTTAAGAGCAGGTACCAGGTTAAGAGCAGGTACTAGTTTAAGGAGCAGGTACCAGAGTTAAGGAGCAGGTACCAGTTAGAGCAGGGTTAGCTTTACTACCTCCTCCCCCCCTCAGACACCCAGGGACTCCTTAAGGACATGGCCAGTAGGACGCGCTAACACGTACCCCCCTTTAATGTTCTAATGGCAGACAGTAACCCGGACCAGCATACCCCGAGTGGTTACAGCTTATCATGGCCTCCTGGATCTTCTCGGGCCTGGCCCTGGCTAGCGGCTGGTCATCAACCACACCATCGACATCCTGAGACGGCTCCACGCCTTCCTCAAACGGCTGGTGGCGCCGAGCAGCGCCGTGGAGGAGAACGGAACCCCCCGACACGAAGACCCCGCACGCAGGTGGAGCAGAGAGTGGAGCCTGTGAAGACGGAGAAGATGGATGAACTGAATGTGACCCCCCCTGATTGGAACTGAGGCTCTTCTTCTGGTGACATGATTTCTTTCTTCTTTTGATTCCCGCTTGTTTTGCTGGAGTAGGAGAATGTGCTGGATCTAAAGATCTGAAGGTGGCGCTGACGGATCTTATAGAGCTGTAGATTCTAGACAAGCAAGGCATAGAAGGAGCTTGTAGAGCCGGGGGGACGGAGGGACGGGGGACGGGAAGGGGAACGGAGGGGCGGTTGGTACAATGACAATCAATGAATTGGAGAGAACTAACACATTAACTCCAGATATTGAGGATTTTCGGAAAAATTCCACCCGATTTTCCCCATTTGCTTCACTTCTTTTGAAAATATATATGAATTTTCAATAAAAAATAATTTGATAAAACATTAAAATTAATCTCAGACGCCAATCAATTCATGTTGATGGTTATAATAATAGTACAACTATAAATCGAGACAAACATGGTGCCCAAAAATTATACTCACTTATTTCCGGCAATAAAATATGTGTTGAATCCTTTCATCCCCACGGTGGATGCCGGTGTTGCAACAAGATGAAATTTCAATGACTGCCTCACTTAAGGACCTACGTTCTTATTTGTGTGCGTAAGCCTACGTCATCTATGCCTGCGCAAACAATGGCCTGAGATTGAGATTACCTGTGCAGAACAACATTAACTCAACATGTTTAATATATTTCTCCGCGCGTTCGGTGGGTTAGTGTTTTGCGGATAAATAAAAAGTCTTTGCAGCAACCTGCCGACACAGACTTATACAGAACTGCCAATGGTATTTTATTTATATATTAAGGATATAACATCGGCACAGTTCATCGTCTCAGTCTACAACGATCAGTAAGGCGTTTCATTTCAAATATAAACTAAAGATTAATTACATGCCATTGTGTAGATTGGCGGACGCTTAATCCCAAATTTTTTACAATCGTGGACACCATGCATACATTGTGTGCATTCATTCTTAGCAAAGGTGGCCAGGGTTGTTTGCAATTTAAGATATCTGTACATATTACAAACGAGGAAGAAAGTAACTCAATGATTATTGTAAAGTTTTAATTGCTTTGGTTAAATAACCCAAAACAAATTAAACACTTTA
>OLKM01005392.1:0-17327 GCA_900291075.1 Melanogrammus aeglefinus | reverse complement strand
GGACCAGGGAACCTCCTTGAAGAAGGCCTAAGACTAACCTACAGTTAAGGACTCTTGCAGTAAAATCTCCTAGAGCAGTGTGATTTGTCCTGCAAAGAAAAAGAGAAAAAAAGAAAAAGGTTTTATGGTTGAATGGCTCTTTATGTCTGCTAAATCTCTTCCTTGAACATTCATTCTGTACCCTGTTTCACTGGCTTTGGGCCCTCGCTCTATCCTCTACCCTTTTATCTTCCTCCTCCCTTACAATCCGGCCGTCTCTGCAAGGAGAACCGACGCAAGATCGCTCCCTCTCGCTTCTCCCTCCTTCCCAAGCCTCGTTCGCCCCACGCTATCTGCCCCCGCTTCCCTCCCGGCTCCTTCCCCCCGCAACCGACACCCTAGCGGGAGGAAAGGTACGGGCCCGATGGCTTCCGTGTTTTCTCCAGCACTTTCTGGCTTTACATTGCGAGCACAATAAAAACAAACCTTTCTTAGAAAACTTGCCTTCCAAAAAAAAAAACGATCAGCTACAGGTTCTTATGCAGTAATTACCGTCATAGGAATAATGTTTTTGCACCCTCAGGGAGCAAAAACATGAAGACCTAACTTGGAATAATTCACTAAAAAAATAGTTTTTCCTCTTGAGCTTTTTCAAATCTCCCTTTACTACCTCGCCTCCTCCAAGCTCCTCTCTCTCTTCTCCTGCTCCGTCTCTCCCCTCTCGTCCTCGTCTCTCATTTTGGCTCTCTCTCTCCTCTCTCCCTCGGCTCTGTCCTCTCTCTCCCTCTATCGGCTGCCTATTGTTTAGAAAAGGTGCTACCCCACAGTAAATAAATGACATGGTGATGCTGAAGAGGATCTCAGCCTAACTCTGTCAAGTGCATCGTCTGTTGCAGAGCATGTATCAAAGTAATTTAAAAACCATGCTGTCGTCTGTCTGCTCTACCCAGGTCAAAACTCAGGACGCTTCTGTGAACTCACTCTCTCTCCTGATTGGGGTATCTTGAAGGCCGACGTCGCGCACACTCCAGCTGGCCGGCTGTTGAGGGTTCCTGGGGAGGTGCCTGGGACAGACTCTCCACCAAACATGCTTTTCAGACTGCCTTCCTGGCCGAGGTTTCAATCCTGCAACAAAAAACGTGGTCTTCTTTAGGAACACACCAGGAATAAGTCCTCACGGATCTCTGAGTTGGGGAACAGTGGTTGAGTGATGTGTGTAAAAATCCCTTTTGCTGAGGTGAATGAGTGCGATGTCAGAGGCTGACTTATAACTGTGGATGAATGTCGATCTCCTAAGGGCTGTGTCTTATTTGTGTACAGTGGAGTTGATCATTAAGGGCTTTTATTAAGGATCCACAGGTTAATGGTTGGTCTCCTTTCTTTGAGTTTCTGTCTGTTCTCAGCTGGGATTCACATTTTAGAACATGATCCATGCCATTGGAGATAGAGCTTTGAAAACACCAAAACCAAAGTGCTTCCATTTGAGGTAGTGATTTATAATAATGCTAATGTTTGATAGTGTATTAATACTGCAATGTGGTTAGATCATCTAACAGGAAAAAGCCATATTGTTTAACAAAACAAATTTATTATTTTTGCCTAGTATTATGAAGCTACAGATAAGGTTACGCTGCAAAATAAATAAAATCAAGCTAATTTACAGAGCTAATTTTTTCAGATAATTGTTATTATAAATTTTTACAAAATTAGAGACTAAGCCACCTTTTATTCTGCTATATGCCAAACATGTATCATAAACATTGGAACATATTAATGTAAACTGCTGTTTGCTGTCACTTAAAGGATTTGACATAATTATGAGACAATTAATCAAAGCAGCAGTTAATTTAAACTACTAAAGAGAAGAGAAAAGCACCATGTAGATTTGTTCGATAACTTATTTGCCTTTCGTTTGTGAAATTAGAAAAGGGATTTGATATTTTTAAAATGGTCCAAGTGGTACAATGTTTTATTTGATCAACTATTAATGATTAAAATATATTTGCGAAAATAGTCCAAACTCAAGTATGACCCTTTTATACATCGATTATTATTATTTTGTAACTTTTGAAAGCCAGTTCAACTTGAATTATTTTTGCATTTTTACATTTAAAGTAGGCCTACATGTCTCTGTTAGCATTTCTGACAATCATTAGATAAAAGACCATCTGAAATATTTTAAAAGACACAGTGTGAGTCCAGTTTGCTTTGGTTTAAATATATGTTAAATAGCTTGTTGCTTTAGTGCATGAATTGTTATATTGCTAATATTCACATAACATGCATTCGATGGGTTACGGTGCAATAACGTCTCCAGTTGCTGTCTAGCTGCTGAGACCCATATTTCAAATGTCTTTGCTCCTCATAAATAAGAAATAACTTGGACAACATTTTCAACCATTATGATGACTTTCTTTCTTAGAGTATTTATTTAATAGAAGTATACGGTGGCACAACGTCTAAAGTGATTACAGTTTGTAACCCTTAAAGCACAACCATTAGGCATATTAAACAAATAAATGAACCAAAGTGTTGTAAAATTGGGTGACTTCAAATGTGTATCGTGTGTCATTTACAATAATCCAAAAATCTTTCTGTAATCTGCTTGACATTTTAGATGGATGTATGTATGTATGTATGTATGTATGTATGTATGTATGTATGTATGTATGTATGTATGTATGTATGTATGTATGTATGTATGTATGTATGTATGTATGTATGTATGTATGTATGTATGTATGTCAACAAGGGAGTGTAAACTAATTTTAAAATTTTTGTGGCTGTAAATCTGGGTCTTTCAATTTTGGCCTAGTTTATTTCATGCATGTGGCATCCTAAAATGTTTTTGGGTAAACGTATTTTGCAATAAAACGATGACCCCCTTCTCACTATATCTCAATTACTGATATTTTTTTGTATTTATTCTGCATGGATTTATCTTTTGGTCTTATTGTGTTTCCTAACTTCCAACAGAAGGCGGCAGCACACACCAACATACAGAGCATACAACCAACATACAACAAACAGAGCTCTTTCCGATCTAGGGCACTTATTTACAACTTGAATTTTTACAAGTGGATTAAATAAAACTAACACGAGACAGGTGGCTGTGGTGTGGCTGGGATGAGGAGCTGGTTGTGGGTGAACCGAGGGATCAGACTCAGGACGCGGGGCTGTGCGCCGTGCGCCGAGGGGTAGGGTTCAGGAAGCGGGCGGACTGTGCAGTGTGAGCCGCCGCCTGCTGGTTCATTACTGCACCAGACTCAACTCGGGTCACATCTGAGCCGCCAGCAGATATGAAGGTCCAGCCCAAGAGGAACCCAGGCGGCCGGTGATCCGCACACGTCTCATGGCAGAGGACGGCGGGTCTGTTTCGCGTGTGTCATGTCGCAGAATGTCCACTTTGGAGGTGACACCTTTCAGAGGAGGCAGGTAGCGAGGAGATCTAGCCGCTAGCCGCTAGCGGTAACTAGCTAACAACACGGAACGCTAACGCTAACCAGCTAACCACTAGCACGCCGCGCGTCTGCTCAAGTGACTCCATGGATACCAACACGGTGGGGGCCCACCATGAAGAACTGATCATATGAAGAACTGATCCATGAAGAACTGATCCCATGAAGACCTGATCCCATGAAGACCTATCATATGAAGACCTGACCATATGAAAGCTCGCCATATGAAGCTCACCTTGGAGCCGCCAGGAGGACTGAGCACTATCCCCTCTGTCCCCTCAGGAGGAGGACCTGAACCGAGGAGGACGTGAGCTGTGGGTCTGTCCCTCTGAGCACTAGTCTGTCCCCTCAGGAGGAGGACCTGAACACTAGTCTGTCCCTCTGAGCACTAGGTTCTGCCCTCTGAGCACTGAGGTCTGTCCTTACGTCTGTCCCTGTGAACCCGACTAGCGGAGCTCGTGAGGAGCAGCGGGTGATTGACAGCTTCAGCCCGCCATCCGGATCAGGCTGCCCGCGGACCAGAATGGATGACTGGCGGGGAGAACCTTCCAGATTAAACCACTGGTACTGGTCCCGCTGACCAGGTAACCTGTGGTGAAGCAGTCAACAAGTCTGCTGTCAACAAGTTGTGTTTACCAACAAGTGTGCTATCAACGTGTCCAACGCCCGCGTCCTGCGGCGCGAAATGAAGCAAGCGAGAATAGGAACAAGAGGAAGCTGAGCAACATGGACCCGCCCGGGAGACCATGGACAGACCGGGGAGACCATGGACAGACCGGGGAGGCATGGACAGACCCGCGGAGCCATTGGACAGACCGCGGGGAGACCATGGACAAGACCCGCGGGAACCATGGACCAGCCTGGGAGAACATAGACAGACCGGGATGAACATAGACAGACCCGGGGAGACCATGGCCCGACCGGGAGACCATGGCCCGACCGGGGAAGACCATGGCCGGACGGGGAGACCATGGGCCGGACCGGGGAGACCATGGCCCGGACCGGGAGACCATGGCCCGGACCGGGGAGACCATGGCCGCGACCGGGGAGAAGGAAGTGTGAGTGCTGGTCCACAACCTTACCTGGGGTCTTTAACTTTTATGTAATTTAGTAAATGACGTATTTACTGGCGATATTTACAGGTATTTACTGGAAATACCTCCAGTAAATACCTGTAACCTGTCATTTACAGGTAAACCTGACAAGGGATACTTTATTCAACAGGTAATGCTCTTTACAGGATCTGAATCCTGAAACAGATTTTACATTTACAGTTGCATTTAGGGTGTTTAGAAGATGCTTTTATCCAAAGCGACTTACAATAAGTACATTTGTCAGAAGAAAAAACAACAATATTCTCTTGTCGTGCAGTAGGATGTTCAAAGAACCAAACTGTGCCAAGCACCATGATTCACGAGGTTAACCCATTCCCCGTATACAACAGAGATAGCTAGGATAAGATGCTACACAACTAGTACTATAACTAATACAACAAACAATAAAAACACCAACATCATGTGTATCACTGAAGTTTGACTAAAGTACTGGACTAGATCAGTGATCCTGCTAGCTCCTATAGTCCCACTTTAACGGATGAAGTCATGCCTCCCACTCTCCCGCTGTGTTCTGGCCTCTGGGAAACAGTAAAGAGGTGTCATATCCTCTGCTTCGTCAGTTGCCTATTCAATTTATCTCTCCTTATACCTATCCACCATTCCTCTTCTTATTTTACAAAATGACTAGCCCTCAACGTAAAGCTGAACTGTAGCTACTGCACAATCACTGGTGTAGATTAGTGAGGACCTTTTGGAGACTGCCTGTAAGGGAGTGGACATGATGGTGTTATGGAATGTCCGACAGATGTTTCTTTGCTTGTTGCCACGCAGTTTTATGAGTTTTCAGGGAGAAGGAAGCCTTACCGAAGTGCCCTAGAAAATAAATGGAAACATTTCTCTCACTATATTTTCTTCTTATTGGTTGGGGGGGGTGTGTGTGTGTGTGTGTGTGTGTGTGTGTGTGTGTGTGTGTGTGTGTGGCCATACTTCAACTAGGAATACACTTATATTACAGCTTAATAGGTCAAATTCGCCAGTTGATGAGTTTGGATTTAGCATCCTATTATTATTGTATTGTTTCCTAGAGGTTAGCTCAGTTTGCCATTAAGTGGCTATTCAAAAAAAGCCGCATTTGGTTATGCTTGCTGAGTGGATTCCTGTAAATGCATGCTGATACCATCTCATGTAGTTGTTGTATGGAGGCGGTGGTTCACTTTATGATTCACAATAGAGTGACCACACCTGTGGTCATGCGCTCATGCACTCATGACCTCATCCTTAACTATAAGTGCCTTAAAGAGCAAAAGGTTAATGATGAGATTTTTAACCGCTTGTCATACAGCTAGATTGTTATTGGAATGCATGATTGGAATTGTTAAATTGATTGAAGGACAAATGACAAGGAAAATTAACTTTTGTTATTTCTAAGCTTATTTTTCACTCAATACTTTATTTTTATATATCCATTGGTAGTTAACAACTTGCCATATTCATTTGAGCTTGCCTGCAGTCAGACTTATTTTATTCAAACCAACACTCTTATTCACGGCATGGACTGTAGTCTTTGCACTTTGCTTTCCTTGAGTCTTTAGCTATCTCTTAGGCTAACCATTAACCTCTTTAGACATACGATATTAGCCAATGATTTCCACTCTGCACATTTAAGGGCTATGTAGCAAGTGCTACTGTCGTTGGGTCATTGAGAAACCCTGTAGCTTCCAGTCACCAGTCTTCTGAGCAGCTATGATCCTGGCTTGATGGATGGGACCTACATTTCTTATGTCTGAAATGTAATTGGGCCATGGAGAGAGATAGCAGAGTAATGCAGAGGGGTATGTGGATGTTAAGTCCTGATTGCTTGGAATAATGGCCTAGATGTACTTATGTGGGGGGGGGGGGGGATTTCATCAAAATGATACCATTTAATTATTAATTTATGAAAAGCTCGTTGACCGGAAAAAATCTTGCGCTCATGCACCCATTTTATTTTTAAACAAGAAGTTCCCTCCTGTATTCCAGGAAATGTTTGAGACTTTTTTCTTTTCTTTTGCCTTTTAGAATTGAAACACTTTAAATTAATATTATTTATAACATTAATTAATTGGCCGATACCGTAGTTTGTAAAAGGCCCAGTATCACCGGGCGGGCTCTAGAGTGTTGGGTGGAGCTGTAACTAACTCTTATATCGGCCTGCTTTGGAGTCCTAGCTGGATGTAGCTCACGCTGTAGCCTGGCTGAAATAAGACACAGTTTGAAGCTCGACACACTCAATGAAGAGAATCCATCACCCCCCCCCTAATAGTGTGGTTACTTCACACTGCTGCCCGGCCCGTCGCAGTGTGGTGACCTCCATCCCCCTGATCTCATCTCCACCCCTCCTCCCCCGTCACTTCCTACGTCAGGTTCACTTTCTCCTGGGTTACTCGGCTTTGTCCTAGCTGCGTCTTGCTTCCCCTGTCATTGTGTCATTGTGTTTGTAGCTTGGCATTAGCTGGGGCTTGCTTCTCCTCTATGTGCTTTAATAATTGGTTGGGGTGTGTGTGTGTGTGTGTGTGTGAGGGTGGGTCAAGCTTTCATTATCTTTATTGTCTGAGACACTAATAAAGATATTTAAGCGCAATATTTTCTGTGGGAGCATTCATTTAGTGAAGCTATGCAACCTTAAGCAACAGCTTTGTTATCATTGAAGGAGTTCCTCTGTTGTGTTGTATGATGGACATCCCCCTGGCCTGGGGCATCAGAATCTGTCAATTCATCTGTCCATCTATCCCCCTCTTACCATGCATGTGACTGCAGCCTGTTCTCCCTCTCTGAGGACCCTCAGGCCGTTGAGCCTGCACCCGGTTCCTCCTCCAAGAATCTTTTGAGTGAGAATGTGTTGATTTATTCCTCACTGTAGTCATTTAAAGGCAGAATCGATGCCGGTGGTTCATGGGGATGACGTCTGTGGGCCGGCGCCGGTGGAGAGGTCTGGGGAGCAGAGAGGTGCTGGCTGGAATGCTACAGGCAGAAACCTGTACGCTGCTCCGCTCACTGCTCATTTCTTATGTGCGCCGTTGCTGACGTCTTGATGGTTTCCTTGTTTCAACATACACGCACACACAATGACTCTTGTTGTTTCTCTAAATTGAGTTTTAGCTCAGTTGAGTCCTTTTTAAAGACTGATGGAATATTTAGGTGGAATATTCTAGGTTGGGCTCTACCAGGAACAATGCCTTATACAGTGATGTCATTGTTTGTATACACAGTAACCTAACAATACAAGTTTAATGAGTCACCGGAATTATGTATTATGTACGTGTGTGTTAATCTCTGAAAGTGAGGCACAATGGCAGGCCCTCCCCTCCCTGAGTTGTATTAACATTTTGGGCTGTGGTCCAGCATGGCAGCTCACTAATGGCACCAAAACATCCTGCTTCCTTTAGCTCGTCAGCTAACTCCAGCCAGACAAAACACAGGAGGTGAATGTATGTAGTTTGAAGTCAGTTGAGTAAAACCAAAGGAGTAAACATATCCTGAGTGAGTCCGCCCCAACTCCAGCTTTTATTGTGGACTTGGAGAATGATTGAGTGCTTTTATGACTCATTCAATGATCCGGATCCGGATTGATGATCCTGACATGTACGTCAAGTTGATCTGTCAAGTACTCTATTGTCTTTTAACTGAGCCTGACAAAACAGATCCCACGCATCAACACGTTTCATCTCATTATTCCATCAATATGCCGAGCAGTCATAATTTGTGTCAGCCTAGCTTGCTCTGTGGCCTTTGGGTTTCTTCTTTTACCAGCGCCACTCTCTCCACCCACTCTCCTACAGAAAACCCAGACCAGTATTGCCCTCACCCTCTAATTACTTTGATTACTTCTCAAGCGAACCAATCCCAGCTCACCAATAGGCGCATGTGCAGTTAAACCAAACGTGTGTATATAAACACACAACAAAGGAGAGTATAAAGGCAGCTATCAGTTTACTGGTGTGTGAAGGTCTTAGGCCAAGTCCACACGTACCAAAACGATCTTTTTTTTCTCCGTTTTCCCTGGCATCGTTTCAAGAACATTTGCGTCCACACGGATCCATCTCAATACGACTCAAAAACGCTACTTCATGTTCCAGGCGTATAGGTGGCGCTGTTTTTTTAGAAATTCACCGGAAACGGAGAGGAAGAGGCGGGAGCATGCACAAAAAGCTTGAGCGCTGTATACAAATAAACAGTAGCAGAAAACAATCTGAATGAGAATGAGGCACAGGAGCATAATATTTTGTGATAGTAACCCTAATAGGGCACAATATCTTCTCCAGCAGGACACGAGCATGTAGTCGCCATAGTTGTTGTTATGAGACGTCATCACAGGTTACAAGAGGTTACGCTCGAGGGGTGTGGCGATGACATCATCGAAACGCAAGTATGCGTTTTGGCCGTCCAGACGAACACTCAAGGGGTGCGTTTCTGAATTTATTCACCCTGGGACCTGGTTTCAGAAAACTCCGTTTTCATGCGATGCGTTTACAGGATTCGTGTGGACGATCGGCCAAAACGATGCAAAACATCTGCGTTTTAACCAAAAAACGGCTCCGTGTGGACGGGCCCTTAGTTTCAGGAATACAAGTGGCCGTAGGTTACTTTGGAGTTCAGGATGAATCGGCCTGAAACCACTCAGTCTTTTGTGTGCCTGTTATTGAGTTAGACTTGTTTCATGATCTACAATTGTTTATTTTATGTTGACTACAAGGACAAAAAAAATGAACAATGTGGCCCATGGTCAAAGTGGAGGGGGACAATGGCTTTAAAAGAACCAACACCATCAACAGCGTTTACAGCGCTCAGGCTGTATACTGCTTTCTTCTAAAACCAGGCCACCTTCAATGGTTGGCTGCCTGTGAAATAAGAACGTCATTTAATGTACATTGTTTTTAATAACTCCATAAAAAGTATGACGCAGCCAATGTGCAAGAGCTGATAAAGATGCTCACTAAAGGAATGATTGAGTCTGCTAACATTTATGATTTCAGTGATCCATTGTTTGATAATCTTGTGTATTCACCACTTCATGTGTGCAGGATATTGAGTTTGACACTGAAGGCAGATCAACAAAAACCTGTGTAAGCCCACACGGTATCCATGCATGTATACAGCCAACAGCCAGCGTGCTCTCCTTCTGAAATTTCCGTTCTGGGTTCGAACGTTTGTTTGTTTTTGGCCTGTGTGTTATGGATCACTATTCTCACCGTACCCCGGGTTGCCAGATATGAAACAAATTGGCAGACAAGTCACTGCGTGCTGCAGCCATGGAAGCAAGCAAACAAACTGGTTGAACTGGGATTGCACCGGAATCCACCCAACCTTAAAAAGCCTCTTTCTAAAAGCCCCATGACCAGAGCGGTGCTTAAACAGGGGTACATCTTGGGGTTGCATTTGGAAGATTGCATAGACCACTTATAGCCAAGAAGGTTCCTGACTGACGCCAAAATGAGTTGTTTATAATTTGCATTATATTATATATTTTCAAACTTTATATCTTAGCTGATCAAACTATACAGTGTAGATCTCGTTATCGCTTGTCGTGTCAAAATAGAAAGACCCGCACTCGTCTCAAAGCATGCGATTGTCTTTTCTTTCCTTGCACTAGCGTTTGCTCGGTGTCGTCAACCTGAAACTTGCGTGAGCTTGGCTCTGGGAAGGAGTAGGGGGCGGACACCGCTCACGAGAGTGTTGTAAACTCCTAATGCAGTACCCATTTTAACAGTGGGTCCATCTTATATACTATACCTTTTTACGGAAAGTGTGGCTAGTTGGCGATTGTAGTTCCTGTTTAAACCTACACCTATCGCAACATGTTTAACTGGAAGTGTTAATATTCCCTTGATCTGCTCTGTCTGAACTGACCTTGTTTTCTGCAAAGGGCCATCAGCACTCACTGGTCTATGAGGTCATTTTATGGGTGGTTGAGTTAACCATTGGCAGACTACCATTGCCATGGTCGGCTGCATGGGTATCCTAATTGTCCCTCAGCCTGAATGACCGAACGGGAAGCATTCCCTGTTTCTGCAATACTAGGCTCATACTCCTAGTAAGACTCCCTCTCTGGTGATCACCATATAGCTGTCATTGTACAACAACCTGCTCCTTGTATCCCCTCCCTCTTTACTGCTGACTGGTCTATCAGCAAACAGCTACACACACTTATCTTGACTCCATCACTCCATTCTTGCATCCTATGACATTGTGTTTTGTGCCAGGTGTGTGCATCATGTTGCCATTCCTTCAGGGAAACCTGTAAAACATTGTAAATATATACATTTTTTCTCTGCACAGTATGACCCCAAGGCATACATGTTGGTCCGGTCTCTTGGACTCTGCGTTTACGTTTTCTGCATTCAGGCAGTGATACACACTTTGTATACATCTGATGTTTGTGTGGCAGCCTCTCTTGTGTTACCGTGGCCCTGGTTGGGAAGGCAGCTGATCTGTGAGGTACACACAACCCCCTGTGGTGGCCAACCAACCAGAGAGTAAATCTACACTAACCTTCAGTATTTTGAACCTTACACAGACTAGCCACGCCTTGGTGCTGCACACATTGAGGAAATTAGATCGACAAAGGTCTAGATAATGAGTGAGTCTGCTCTCGCCCTGCTAAATCCCTGATAAAGCAGGTTCCAATTAAATAAACCTTCTCCCAGTCTTTGTCTCTAAATGGTCATTTATGCCTATTAATACATTTGATAATTTGTGTGCTTATATTTCTCTCTGTATTGTCCTCTTTAATTTAATAAATAAGGACCTTAACAAACAGAACTGCATTATATTCAAGAGCCATTGTTTCTTATCCAGTTTCAATAGAAGGAATTGAATTATAATTATAAGGCAACAGAAGGACCCGTTTAAAGTTTTAAACAATAACTTTATCCTTGGACCCTTCTATGAGAGGAAAAAACAGTGTGCATTGTTAATCCAACGAAACACCTTGCCAAACCACACATATATTGGCAGCCAGTGGCCTAATTTCACCTGAATATTATAGCATTGAACATGCCAGTCCGTGTTATGATGACTTTTGGAATACGTAAGTAAAGCCAATGCCACAGTCGATTAGGAAGACGGATTCCATCCAGGGCTTCCACTTGCCACAGAAATACCCATATGGTTGCTGTGGCCAACCCAAGGTAAGAACTGGGAAGGATTAACAGATGTTTATAGTTACTGTTGTCTCTGCCTGCAAACAATGTGAGATCTCAATCTGGAGATCTTGTCCATTCTAGGAAGCATCAAAGTACACAATAACCAACAGTCGACAGCAGTACGACAGCCAAACAGAACCTCTGGAGAACAGGGGAGACAGTGGGGTTGTGGGGAGTAGAGGAGCTCTTGAAGAGTATAACGATGGCCTACCGTGTGCTCCCTGACATTATGGGGACATTCCGCTGGGAAGCTTTTGCCACATAATGTGCCACTAAAGCATCAAAATGGGCTTAAGGTCAATTGTTGTCATTTGTTTTGCATGATCTCCATGAAAGAGTCGATAATCTCAAGATGAAATGTAAAATGAAAATAGCATCCAAAATGGTTTTGTCTTAGAACAATATAGTGCAGAAAAAAAGACCTATAAAAGCGCCTTTACCAACACCTTTTTAAGTTGCAAGTAGTAAATGGGCTCTATGCACGCAACTCCACCTACTTCCTTGCACTTAGTGCTGCTCCTTTAGTTCCTGTCTTACAATCATTACTGGACAAACATTGATGAATTCCAGGTGTGTCTGATAAGTAACCAAATGGTTACAGACAACACCTGGATTAATCAGTTTATCAATAATGTAAACAGAAATAAAGGAGCAGCATAAGTTCAGAAGTAGTTGAGCTGTGCAAAGAGCCCATTCATGTAATTGAATGGACTCTCTGAAGTCAATGACCAAATGAAATGTAAGGTTGTGAACAACACACAAAGTGTGCTTCTAGATTGATATGTATGACATATTATGTTCATTAGGTCCTCTTAATTATCGGTCCACTGATAACTTGAAACAATGACTTAATAAGAAGTAGTGTTCGAGAGCATGGCTACACCAGCCAAGAAGGGCCCAGTCGTAAATGACAGAATTACCAGGATGAGTATCATAATTCTCGTCTCCCGTTCTGGATTTTTTTGTACGGTACAGCTCAGCCTAAGAAAAAATTTATTCATGCAAATACTAAATCCATTTCAGCAAACTACATTATCCAGATACAATGTCACTAGTTATGACACCCAAAAAACACAGTCATACTCACTAAAAGTTTAAATGTGACAGTCCATCCACAATAACACAGGTCTGATAATCCAAAGACCACCAATCTAAAACTAATGTACCGTAACAAAAGGCTTAAGCATGTAAGGGATCGCCTAACTTTCATATGGCTCCCCGCTGCGCAAGCCATGAGATGGCTCACAATAATCCATTTCAATGAGTATACTGTTACGAAAATTGTTTTCAATCAGGAATCGAGAAATGCAGTATAAGTATATCCCCTTATTTTATAAACAATTTCAAGTTTGAGCAAAATACTAGATACAATAGCTGAAACCAATTTCTTAAGCTTTAAAAGACGATACTTTATCCTATTAAATCCAAAGTTCATTATGTGGTCTACCCAGAGTGTCAGAATTATGCAAAGTCCCAAGCCGCATGTCAGCCAAACCAACTTTATGATGCTCAACCTCTCAAGCAGCACAATGCTACGCCCGTCTCCAAAGTCTCTTAGCAAAACAACTGGCATCCAAATAAATACCTATCTGTTAGCACCTCCTCTTAAATAATTTTGTACTATGCTGAAAGCTCCACTATAGATAGGTGTTGTTCCGAAGTAAAAGTCCAATCATTTTCTATGTAAAGGTTTTGATTTATCTATAATGTCGAAACCATCCCAAGATTATAGAGAAACTATGAATATGCTCCTGTAAAAGCCACAAGTGAAGAAGTTAATTTCTAGTTTTCGAAAAGCGTATTTACTCGCGATCATTAAAAAGGCACACACAATCCCAAAGTGTAACACAATGTCTTTGATTTTGAGCTCGCTGCTTGCCAATGATACTTTTAACGCATACCTGAGAAATCATAACTGTGCCTTCTGAACTCGATCATTTTTCAATGTATTTTTGCCCCGTATCAAATGTTTATGATCACGACTACTTGACGATATTAGCATGTCCATCCTTAAAACTTTTTTTTAGAATGATTTTCTGGAAATGTAAATGAGAAACTAATGAAAATGGTCTCGGCCTGCTACTTAAATGCAGATGTGACTGGCATGCTCAAGCAGTTAATGACCACAATAGAGCAGCTGGCGCTAGGCTTGACCTCTGAACAGTGAGGGCCTCCGGGCCCCTGTTTAGTTGTGAAGTACAAATCGACTCTAATAAGACCAAAATCTCTGCTCACAAGAGTCTTGCAGCCTCTGCCTGCAAGGACACTGATGTGTTCTCATCGTCATGCCAAAACAGAAAGAGCCTCCAGGGTCTGACATCAGCGCTACCAGAGAGCTAGCACACTTTAGCGACAGTCCACCCCCAGACAACAGAGAAAGTGTATATAAGCTGGTCGCTTCTGCCTAGATTACCTTGCCAACACACATCTCATAATTCTTCTCCGCTGAAATCCTCTCAAAGACGTCATCACGAGACGACACTCCCCTCCAGTCCATCTGTGTATGTGTGGTCATTACAAGGTTTGAATAAGAGAAATCTAAGTGCCGTTGTGCCTCTGAGCTGTACACTTCTCTGCGTCTGAACCACACATTTCTACACCATTCTTTAATAAACTACTGCATAACATTTTTCCCCAATGTTTTTTTGTGAATATATATACGTGTTTCAAAAGTGAATTTAGTTGCCAATAAAAGGCAACAATTGGTGATATAGAAGCTGAACTCTGAGATACGTTGCCTCACCCAACCTGGCATCCATGAGAAAAGCTCATAGTGATTACATGGACCTGATTAAAAGATTGCTGCTCCCATCAGCCCTGCTTCAATCGGCCAATGTGCAATCATCTGAATGTCCAAAGCTTAAAGAGCAATGCAGAAAATATATATCTATTTGTATATGTATCACATAACATAGCAACAACTTGTTATGTATTGACCGTCAAAGCATTAACTGTAGTCTATCTCTATTATTTTCCCATTGCACTATACAGCCTTTCTACACACATCAGGGCTGTGCATCAACTTGTGTTACAGCAGTGTAATGCCATGCATGAGTATGGTGGACATTTACCCTGGAATAATCAAAGTGTCCCATAATTTAGACGTCCTCCAGCACGTTGGCGTCCTAAGCAGCAGCTACCATGGAGTTTGACTGTCGTGTGTTTGATGTTCCATACTGGACCCCTGGGGTTTGACCGGCCACTGAGCTCACCCAACTAGAGGATGTCTCATTAGAGATAAGCAGAAGGTGCTGTAGCTGCCTCAATATCAGCCCCCACCAAGACCTATCCATCTCACTCCTTCCCCTCCCTGTTCTCTGTCTCTTTTCTCTTTCTCTCCCTCCCTGTTTTACTCAACTCCATTTTATGTTTTATGAACTTTTCTACAAAAAATAAAATACTTTAGATAGACTTACTTTATAGTAAATTAGGTATTTGCTGTAATCGTCCCATGCTAATAGTGTCACATATATGATAAAATCACAGTTTAGAATAAAATAACACCTGCACATTTAAATAAGTCAGTGGTTTTACCTTGTCCGTGCTGTTAACTGTGGTATGTACCTCATCATATCTATAGTCTGATACCTCTATCATATCGTAATAGTCTGATACCCCATCATATCTATAGTCTGGACCTCATCATATCTATAGCTGATACCTTCATCATACTATAGTCTGATACCTCATCATATCTATAGTCTGAATACCTCATCATATCTATATCTGATACCTTCATCATATTCTACTATGTCTATATACTCTCATCATTATTCTATAGTCTGATACCTCATTTCATTATCTATAGTCTAGAAACCTCATCATATCTATAGCTCTTATACACTCATCATATCTATAGTCTATACCTCATCATATGTATAGTCTGCTACCTCATCAATCTATAGATCTGATACCTAACATACACCTATAGTGTCTGATACTCTCATCATACTATCATAGTCTATACCTATCATAGTTATAAGTCTGATACCCTCATCATATATCTGATACCACCAGCACGTGTCGGTCCGTCTCTCATGATCTCCCCTCTCACTCTCTTAGTCTATGTGTGCAATCTTCCATGTATCACTATTCTCTTGCTGTCCATCCGTAACCGTGAGAAAATTAGCCAGTTGGTGTGACTTTTTCCAATACCATATGGAACGATCCAACACACAGCAAGCTCTTATTGCTGGAGTCATGCAGTCACAACATGGCTGCCCATGACGGTCTTCCCAGGTTAGGGTGTCTTTTATCAGGAATCATTTAAACTGATCAATCTTCCTTAATCTAATACTAGCGCTAAATAGCGTTCCGAAGACGTTCCAGTCCCACAATCAAAGCCTCCATATGTTACCTGACTTTGCAGCTCGGGATCGTGGGCCCCTTCCCAGAATTCTTTAATATTGGAGTGAATACCTGTGTGCGATGTGATACATCATGGCTACGACGCGACCCACCCTCTAAGTCCAGAGAGCCTGCGTCCGCCCAGCTGTGGGTTGAAGGCAGCTGGGTTGGTTTTCTTGCTGGAATAGCCTGAAGCCCATGCCAAATAATTATAACCTGATTGAGTTAGTTTATGGCTGTTGTAGTTGCTACACATGTTGGTCACATGGGCTGCTGAGTGTGATGTATCTCATGACGAAGCCCAGTGATAGGCCCATTTTCTCCTTCGCTTTCTCACTGAAGAGTTAAATTGACGAGGCCAAAGGGCCACTTTGAAGTGATTGCAACTTTAGCTATGCGCTGTTTGTAATGCAAGTAATAGAACCACATTGATTCTCGAAGCATGCATGTTTAATTTTATTTTCTGACCTGTAATATTTTGACCAATTGTTGTCCCTGCATGCATTCACCAACAATGAGAAACCAATGATTATTACTGACATCCCCACGCACAAAATGGTCCATCCTTATGTTTCTATGTGCACATAGGCCTCATAAATCATTCTTATGTTTTCTATGTTGCACTAGCCTCATTAATCATTTTTAGGAGTTCTGTCATGTGGGCAACATTGTAGTTGGCAGTCTACGCATTGATCCTTTGGGAATGTAGTGTTTGTGTGTGGGACACACACAATTTTCGACAAGAAACCACAAAACCACAAACCCCAAATCGTCGCTTTTGGCCATCAGGGTCCCAGGTTTATATTGTCTTCCTCCTTACTTCTCTACCCTAAACCCCCATGTAAATCCAGACACCCTTCTAGCATTCCCTTCCTCTCTCACCGTCCCTTTCCCCCTAGCTCTGATACCTGGCTGGACCTAAAGTGTTTCAAACGCTGGATGTACCCACACTCTTTAGGCCATTTATAGATAACACTTTGAATGAACAACTGCACACACACACACACACACAAGGAGCCCCCTGACATAGCACTACCAGGACAAAACACTCTGTTTCAGGACACAAATAGTATATGCATTGAGATTCTTGCACCAGACTATGCGTGTGATGAGTCCCCCTATGCAAACAGTCTACACTAAGCCAGAACTAAACAGCCAGACCAACCAGCTGTTGGCCTTCTTTCTTGACTGTTGACCCCTCTCCATCCACTTCTTTCACCTATCATCCTTTTAATAGTTGATACTGGAGCAAGCCATACGCCGAAGTACATCAACCCTCAACGATGGCCCTGAGATTAGATAGCTGA
>OLKM01005391.1:0-17328 GCA_900291075.1 Melanogrammus aeglefinus | reverse complement strand
AAGTGGATATTCAATGAACGGGATGGAAAAATACTAACCCAATATGCAAGAAATTGTGCGCGCACAGCAAATGCGATAGACATGTGAATGAATGTCGCGTTATTTCCGATATGCTCGGAGTTGATCAACCCACAGCAGCAACGTTAAGCAATGGTCCGAGAGATCACGCATTCTGCCTGAAAAAGCAGACATGCTCAGGTTTTTGCAGAAGAATTGAGTTAATACGTCATAGCTGTAATATGATGTCGAGTTCCATTGAGTTTAGACTGAATTCCGTACACTGAGCTTGATTAGAAAAAATGTTACTAAAGGATGTTACCTGGGCGCATTCTGTATTTCCAACAATAACTTATCTTGTATTGGTATGTTGTTAATTTCTACATACAAGAATAGTTTATTTATTATTTTATATAAACACCTCAAGACAGTATTGTATAAAGTACAATCATGTTCTATCTAACTGAACTCAAAGTTGATTCTAAAATTGACCTGTGTTTGTTCTCCTTTTATTCCAAATGAAAGAATCGATGAGGAGAGAATCGATAAAGAACCGAATCGTTTAGGCAGAATCGAAAATAGGAATCGGAACTCGCAAAATCTTATCAATAACCATCCCTAAAGTTTAGGCACTTAAAGCTGGGGTATGTAGTCCTGTTCAGAAGCACTTTTGTCTTATATACGGGGGATAATGCGCCGTCTACATTTCAAGAGGATCGGTACGCATGTCAGCAAGAAAAGGGAACGGAAATAACAGAGCTCTGTGACAGCCGCAAAAGACGAAGAAACTGCTGCCGAATCTGAATCCTTCGACAGTAGGGCACGGATTTGGTTCGAAGTTTGCTCGGAGACTGGAGGAAACAATCAAGAATGCCTTCATAGTCTAGTTTCTGCACCCGCCCCACCTCCTACGGGAGCGCGCAACAGCCTTCAGGTCTATGCTGCTTAGAGCCAGAAGAATCAGTACAACACCTCTGAGCAGGACTAGAGGTACAGAACAAGATTTCGTGATCATGTTGGTTTTAACAATTTGGGTTTTTTATTTAGTTGTACTTACAGATAAAATGAATGACATGAATTTCTGCGTCGAGTGTTGTCTCGTCAAAATATATTCCGAAATATGCTAGCTTCTTTAGGTTAGCTCCAGGTTAGTTCCCCTCACGTTCGCTTGGTCATTTTTGGTGTGCGCGATCCCTAGTGTGTGGTGGGAGGTGGCTTGGACGGACTCACTGACGGGAGGGGGAGCAGAAGGGGGGAGGAACTTAGAGGAGGCAGAGGAGGAGGTGCTTTTGATTTCTCAATCCTTGCATTGGCGTCTCTATTGCTAGTTTTCCCAGGACTGACACTATACTCCCTAGCATTTAACCGCCTCGTTTCCACATACGTGATCATTCCTCGTATGCGATCCAACCAGACGACCGAAAAAGTCCGAGTTCATTCGATGTGTGTATTTCTCACGTAATGTGCGTTTTTTCCTCACGAGACTCCTACCCAACTACGTAAAATTATCTGTCCGGTATGTCCGTAATATTATCGTTCAAAAATTTTAACTTTGCGCCGTCGATCTTTGACGGTAGATACATCGCTGGAGGATGACAGTTTTTGCACTACGCCTCGCTTGCTTTTGAGTTTGGAAAGACAAATTGTGAGAATAGGCCTATTTTCCGATCCTCTATAGGCCTACTTCATCAATTTTGATATGAAAATGGTTATAATAGGTTATAGATCAGTTTATATATATCATATGTTTTACATAATAACAGTCAGATGATCTGTTTTTGGATCATTTGTTTGTATGAGTTTTATAATATACAGTCGGATTTGATTGTATAATTGATTGTAATTATTTGTATAGGCCAATATTATGGCTTTATGATAACCCCTAATCTATATAATTATAAATAAGTTCTACTGCTGTGATTGTCCCTCAATAATTTTTAGCGCTCCCAATTTTATTTTTTGTTAAATAGACTTTGCAATGACAACCACTACGAGTGCAGAAGTGCTCGGCCATACGCATTATCTATATCATTGGCATCGCAATCCCAGAGATGGCAGAGACGCAGGCATCATGCTGACTGGACAAGGCAGTTTTTTTGGCTGGTTGTTTTGTTTTTATCTCGGTACAGCATGTCCGATCCTTCCTATTCCAACAGTACACCGGGCCCGTTTCACAAAGCAAGTTTAGTGAAAAATCTGAGTTAGTTAACCCTGAGATGAGGGAAACTCATGGTTTTTCAGTTTCACAAAGCCAGTTCAGCTTTACTCTGAGTCAGTTACCCTGAGCAACATACTCACGTGAACCTAACCTGCTCGCTGGCAGGATGTTTCTCAACCTAACCCCTGAGTTTTCTCCTGCTCTTAAGTTTGAAGCCTGCAGACTGAAGGCAGTGAGCAGAACATGGCGTGTTCTTTTATTGAAAGAGACCAATTGAATGTCGAGCGCAGATACTCCGCAGACATCTCTCCACCAGGGAAGAGGGATTATTAGACACCCCGATTGGATGTTTTTCCATTCCCTGATGAGTATCTGTTTGAGCGGTTTCCGTTTCTCTGCAATCATCTATAATGTTATATAAAACGATATTCTCAACAGTCCATCAACATCGCTCACAAGATCGCACGCATCGTGGACAATGGCTCTCAGTTCGCGAGCAAAATATCTTTTGTATTGCACTTCGTTTTTTTTGGCCAACGGCAGTTTTTTGTGTATAACGACGGTGGTGATGCAGAGCATGTGTCCAAGGCAACTGTCTGTTCGGAGCTGTCCAGCAAATGTGACACTTGCACTGATAAACCGGCTTACTAATGCACGTTTTGTGATGTATAGTGTTCCGCAGTCAGAGCAGAACCCACCTCCCAGACTTCTCAAAAGAAGAGTTCCACAGGCAATTGCAAGGTATCAAGTCTAAAGCAGTAATTCATTTATGTCATTAAAGCTTTGAGACCTGAAGCACTAATCAGTCCATTTGATATAATTTTAGGGTGTTTCCAGTGTGATTGGTTGCAATAGATGGCACTGGCACATTCCTATTCATACGCTCCTCAATAAAGTGAAGAGATTATTGTGAATAGGAATCATCTGTCTCCACAGCATTAAATAGTGCAGGTAGGCCTAAATAGTAGCCTTTAACATTTATCCAAAATTAAATACCACTACACCATACCGCTAATTGAGCAGGTTCTCCACTGTGGAGGATCATATGTGATTGGGAGCCCACATGATTAACAATGTGGGAAGCGAAGTGGCCTGCGGTCTGTGCATGACTCACGAATGTTTTGTGAGTCGACTGAGTGCCAGAGATTGCCGGTGGTGGGTTTAATATATTAATATAATTTAATATACAGTCTATAGTTTATAATCCTAAGGAATCAAATATTTTGTTTCCTCCTTATTGCAAACTGAAACATAAATGTAATCTTGTATTATCAATAGGAGAGTTTCGATATGGTTTACCTACTCGGAGACAGAGGGTACCCCTGGCAGCCGCTATTCTCTGCTGACCCCTTAACCCTGAACCCTGAGCCTGGCCACCAGCGACGACACTACAACTTGGCTCACTGCCAGGACACAGAGCCAGAGTGAGATGATGCCCATCGGGATACTCAAGGCCCGTATTCAGCTGCCATTTCGTGAGGCTCCAGGGTCACCAGAGAGAGAGGCTTGTGACATTATTATAGTGGCATGTGTGGGTTCTCCACATACATTGGCCACCATTTAGAGGAGAAACAATTGTCCTATCTCTTTCCCCCTGTGATCCAGGTTGTAATCATACACCCCCTCCTGCTGAATACAACGAGATGGAAAGAGCTGTTAGAGACATGATTATGGTGTCAATCATTTCTAACTGACCCATCACCTCTCCCTCATGTTCAAGGAACGACAATTGATCTCATTTTATGAGGTCTTCTTTATTTTCTATAGAAAGGACAAATTTTTGTACAGTTGTTAATCCTTTGTTGGTTGAGAACAATTAAAAAACATCCACACTGTGGGCACGTCAGTCACCCACTTTTAACTGATGGTCCAGCAGTTGTATCTTCCTTTTCCTGTTTTTGGTGAATCTGCAGCCTATATGTGCCTCCATATTCTAGGTGTGAAGATTATGTTTATATTTGAGAATTCTAAATATACCTTGTAAAGTTATGTATTCACAGGGAGCTAAAGGAAACATAAATACATTGAATTCAGTGGCCATGTTCTATTTAGTGTCCATTGTAAGTTTGTGGAGTAAATGTGCGTCAATGCTGAACAAACATCTTACTGAGGTAACGCTGTGCTGTGGAGGTTTGATGAACCTTCTTTCCTCATTTGTACTTTTCCAGGCATGGCTCTGTATTAGAGAGAAAGAAGTTGCAAGTTGTATTGTGGAACAACACTATTAACTGAGGCAAAGATTTATTTAAAAAAAAAGGTGTATCACTCAGCAGGCCTCTCGCATCTTCTTCCTCTCTGTGGCAGCTGATAAGGTTTCTTCATCATCTCTCTGTAATGAAACAGAGATGTGTGTGTTATATCTACCAATTATGAAAAATCTGTGGAATATTAAGAGTAGTCTTACAACAGCATGGAGGTCTGTTATGGCAGATAGGCTCAACGAGACAGAGATTTACACCATCAGTAACTGGTAGAAAATGAAGATTAGACAGTTGATGATTACCCAGAAAAGTGCCCCACCTAATTTAAACACAATTTTTCAAACTCTGATTCACCTTTAAATAGATTGATATCTGAAAGCAAAAGCAGCCAATTGCAAAGAACTGTAGGCTACTGCTACAGAAAAATCAGTGTGCCAACTAAGTTGTGTCTAAGATGAATGGGTGGCCATTACTGAGCGAACACTAGAAAAAGGATTAACGTACATGCCATTCATTTGAATAACTTACCTCTTATGTAGGCCCCTGTGACCTGGGGCGTGGGTGGGTCCGATGAACTCCCCCCAGAGATGCCCTCAGCAATGGGTCGTCCACTGTTCTGACTGAGGGCCATCTTTTCAGCCTCTGTGAGAGGTGGTGGTGGTTGGACCGCCACCTGTTTGGCGGGCCTCAGCCTTTTTTCTGTTGGCTATAATGGAGGTCCAATTTAAATACAATACAGAAAACACAACTTTGGAGACTTGTATGTTATAAAAGGCATTTTAGGTGTTGCTTTCATTAGAGACCAATATTAAATACTGGCAGTCAGTGTTGGGATTTCTCTTTTTTTTTGCAGATTTCCCTAATTACTTAAATATATCCATCACATGTTGAATGTAGCCACTAAATGCTGTTTAATGAGGGCAGGCTAAACAACATTCACAATTGCTTGTACTTTATTATTACCTTACCTGTTTGAACTACCATTTTATATTTCATCTTTAGCTGCTGCCAAGTTCCGTTTGTTGCCTGTTGGGTTGCACCTGTGCTCACAGACACACACATATGGATATATTATTGTTGAATAAGTGGAACATTCAAGACAAAACATTTCTTTTTTTCTCTCAAAATTAATACTGACGCATTGACTCGGTCAGCAATTTTCCTGCCACGCAAGATCCCGCGCTTTTGCTGCTGCCACAGTATTGCTTCTTTTTTTAAAAATATATGCTCACTTTCTGCATACGCAGTCATTAATATTTCCAACTCCACTGGGGAGAAGTAGGAGGATCGAGGCTGTTTACCACTTGTTGCCATGGTGAATCATGTTATTGGCGGGCAGCGGGCACGGTGGCGGGCCGGGCGCGTTCACACGTAGTATTTTTGCGGCGCGTCAAATGCTGCTCGAGTTGAAATATTTTCAACTTTTTCGGCAGCAAACGCGTGATGACAGCCCAATCAGCGTTCAACAGCGTTGCCACTGAGTCGTTGCCACTGAGTGACATGCCGTAACAGCCAATCAGTAATTGTCGTACTGAGTGAATGAATAGTGAATAGTATTAAAATGAATGAATTAGTAGTAGTAGTAGACTACTAGTACTATTAGTAGACTACTAGTACTATTACTAGTAGTAGTATTACTAGACTACTAGTACTATTACTAGTAGTAGTCGTAGTGTATATATATATAGTAGTAGGCCTACTGCGTGTCAGTAATAATCTCTGTACGGCTCCGAATGGTCTCATGAACCCATAAACAACGAAGAGCATTCCGACGTCTCTCCCTCTTCCACAACAGGTAAAGAGATATGATGCTCGTAATGTCGGCCATGGTTGTGAATGAATTCAGAAGCACCACGGGAAAAACTTGCCGTGCCGCGAAACTTCACTCGCTGCAAAACTGCGGCCAAAACCTTTGCCGCGCCGCAAAACTTGATTTGCGGCGCCGCAAAACTTCGGCGGCAACGCGTTCGGGCAGCAAATGCATCTTTTGGTGTGAACGCAGCATAATTCATTCATTTATACTATTCACTATTCATTCACTCAGTACGACCATTACTGATTGGCTGTTACGGCATGTCACTCAGTGGCAACGACTCAGTGGCAACGCTGTTGAACGCTGATTGGCTGTCATCACGCGTTTTCTGCCGAAAAGTTGAAATATTTCAAGCTCGAGCAGCAATTTGACGCCGCCGCAAAATACGTGAACGCGCCCGCCGCCCCCGTGGCCCGCTGCGGGCGACGGGGCATGCGCGCGCTGCAAATCAGATTTTTGACGCGCCGCAAATCAAATTTTTGCTGCCGGTTTTCTCTCGGCAGCAAATGCTGCGGCAGCAAAGCAGCAACGCGTCTCTACATTCACTTTGAATGGGATCGTGACGCGCGTCAACTTTTTGCATCTTTTGGTGTGAACGCAGCATTAGAGTTTGACAGCTCAGAGTTGCTCAACCTAGAGTTAAGGTTTTAACTCAGAGTTTGTTGAACCCTGCTTTTGTTGAAACGGGCCCCCGGTCTCCGAAAAACCGGCCATTATCATGCGTTCCCTACACCATCTTTTTGGCTGTTCCGTAAATAAAATTCATGTCCGTACGTAAAGCACTAGCGACCTCTTACCGTAAATTTACGAGAGAGTACGGATACGAAAAACATACGTATGTGGATACGAGGCGTAAGTAAGGTATAGACACAATTGACCCTTCGCTAAGCCCTCCCCTAAACAGCCACTTGACCAATCCTAACGTTAGCAACCGTGTGTAGCAACCGAGAGGTTTGTCAAGCTTTCAGCAGATGCTAATATGCCGAAGCGGTGCTCATACGGGACTTGTAAATTCCGACACACCCACGAGACACTTCAAAGTGTCGAAGGTGGTGTCCAATTTTTCCCCTTCTCCAAGCGCCAAGACCCACAGAAGAGAGAGTGCAAACACGTGGATAAAGCAAGTGTTTGGAAGACCACATCAACAAGCTGAATCACCGGAAAAGATTAATAAAAGAAACGTATGTTATAAGAGCGCCATCATCTGTATTATCATAGTAACAAAAAAGTGAGACTCACAACCAATCAAACCTAAATAATATCCTTAATGTAAGTTTACCTGCTCCCTGTGTAGTGCAATCAATAGGTCTCCGTTTGCGTCACGTCTGGCTTTTGCGACCACTACGGATGATCTGGGCACAGCTTTTATTTTATTACTCCTCGGTTTTATTATGCCATTGTTTGTGCACACTTTGTGCAGGACTTCGTTGGGCTTTCTTGCTGTCTGTTTATGAGCTCCAGGGTAAGAAGTGTCAAGACGTTGGGGTTGCCTGACGCTTGCATTGTGTGACGCCTACGAGCTTTTCCTCTCTATAATTTCTATTGTCATTATTTTGACTCCGCCAGCAGACGATATTGTGGATATATCCCTTCAAATGCATACTGCAGACCCTCTGGAGGCTTCTCTCTGATATATCAGAACCGTTTTTTCCAAAAATGTGTGGTGATTTCCTTTGGAAATTGTGTGTACGTTGACTGCATCATTGAAAACGCCCATATTTCTTTTTGCTAGGAGCGAAGAAAGCTTGACATAGCAACAGTAACTAAGGGGGGCGGGGCTTAGCGGAAGGGTCACACAAACTTAGGTGAAGGCTTTTTATTTTGAAAACGTTGCGAGAATACCACACAACGCTGTTTAGAGAGGTGTGGAGTACATGCGCACGGAAGATTTGTGGCTGGCTTAACCGCGGTCCGCGGATGAACGAATGGGGATGGCTACTGTGACGTCAGACGTCCACTTACGTGTCCAATCGCTAAAACCGTGTCCATTTGCTAACAACCGAATGGCTACAGCAGCACAGGACACTGGTCACGCTTCTATACAGTGGACGGCAATACTTTACCCGACATCCCACAAAGTCTGTCCAAAAGGGTCTTAACTCTTACAATTCGAATCGGGGTAGTATCAGTACTAATGTCAGGTGGAAGTCTGACAGGGAAAGTCCAGGCGTCATGAAAAAAAAAAAGCTACGATGTTGAGGTGAGGAAAGTAAGGGTGTTTGATAGCTTAATGTCCAACCACAGGGCTGTCTTTTTAGCCGTGTTGGGGGTTTGGTGAGAGGGTATCTTCTAGGATTAGTTGTTTTCAGCGTAATAGCATAAACATACAACTTTAAAACATAGCTAGAGACCAGGTTTAGTGAATTTTCGCATTGGAAGCTAGCGATAGCTATCTAATGTAAACACAGGGTGTGCGTTGCTGATAGTCCTTTAGCTGTCTAGCTGTCTTAGGGATTGATGAGGGTTAGCTAGTTGAGTTGTTTTCACTCAGGTACACGTTGAGGGACAGGAGGTGAAGGCAAGTACCTGCTCTTGTGCTATCGGGAGGGCCAAGTGTCACCATGTAGCAGCCCTGCTGATTTGGGCTGAAAAGAACCTACTAACCGCACGGATGTCGAGTGTGTGTGGAAGAGGGCCCCAGCACCAAAAAAACAGATGAGGTCACAGCGAAGAGGGTGTGTCTGTGATTGCACCTTTCCACCATCTTCAAGGTCAGGTTTTTCTTTGAATACTAAAAGCTACGCCCTGTTTGGCTTTAGTGTTATAAATGAAATGGGTGATGCTACTGACAGCAGGTATGTGAGATAGGGAGATGGTTTCAAGTGAGAACACTATAATCTATTATATTCAGTCAGCGGGAATTAAAACGACCTGATTCACCCACAGGAGGACCGAGAGAATGGACACTGAACTCCTTGGCACCAGCTGGGCCGTTTTACCTTTAGGATTCTGTGGTTGGAATTCTGGCACCTGAAACAACCTCAGGTTTGACTTCTGTCCTTTTTGAATGTATTTGGTTTGTACTGTGTTGCCAAACAGCATATGTGGTCCATGACTTACTGAACATCATTAACCAACATTTTCTGTCTAATTTCATGATATTTGTCTGGTTTTATCTTAGACCGTCCCTATCAAGACCTTTGATGGGGTAGTGACCAGCTCAGGGTTATGGCCATGCAGAAGGAACAAAGCAAGCTCTGTATGTGCTTTTCATCGCTTGCTGTCAGCCCACAAGAGAGAAAGAAGCCCATTGAGAGAGCCACAGTTTGGGCAAACTAAGAATGCCTTATTGGTGATACATACAAAGATAGTCTCTATTGATTTCAGGTGTACGGTATTGACTAGCTTTCTCTCCATTAGTGCTGGAAACATCCCTGTGTGCTACATGGTCAAAATGCACCTGTGTTGCAAGTGGCATGAGGTTAACTGTTATGGTTTTCTTTTAACAGGATGGCATATCGCCACAAAAGAATCACAGCCAGCAACTTCGGTTTTGGTGTTGGCAGCATTGAAAGCGGAACTCTTACCCACCTTCCTTATTCAAAACCCTGCTTGGCCAATACAACCTCAAACAAGGATCTCATGTAAGTGGTGGGCACTAAGTGTTTTGAATTGAAGCATACTTCCATATTATAAATATAATTGTATGCATTTTGAAAATACATGAATATATAAATTAAATTATTAATAATAATACTATGTCAATGTTATCCCTAGAGTATAGGAAATGCAATACTACGTCCAGTCAAATTTTGTAGGATGCAAAGCCACCACTTTTGTGTCATTTAGAATGCGATACGGAATGCAGGGATAGTCTTCACGATTACACCTTTTTCCTTCCCTGCCCCCAGGCTTGTGATTGGGGAATCCTCCATGAGCCAAAAGGCAAAGCAGGATGTGACCATCCAGGAGAGAGGGGAGTGTTCCTTTCTGACAGCGGCCTGCTCGGTGGCTCTCCAGATGGGGACGTGTGGCTGATGACTTCCATCATTGAGGTGAAATGTCCCTATTCAGCCAAGAACCAAGACCAACCTGCAGGCAGCGGGAGAGGAAGGACTTTTTTTCTAGAACTGGATGAAGTCACTGGCTTACTGAAAGCTCAAGCAAACACACAACCACTGGCATAAAGATTTCAGGGCAATCTGCACCTGACGGGAGCCAACAATTGTCATCTTGTGGTGTGGACTCCTCTTGACCTTGTTATCCTGCTCATCCCTAAAGAACACCGCGCAATGGGCTAGCAACATTAACATTCTGGAAACATTTTATAAGGATTGTTTCCTTCCTCGCATACTTCTGCATTCATGACCTGTTCTAGTGAAGGATTTCTTTTTTCTGCAGCTTGCCGGGCCACCAAGGTATCTATCCTTTGGTTTTGTTGTACATTCTCATCACACAGTACATAACACACTACACATAGTCAGATGCCATTTACACTGATACGCCTAGTCTCCTAGTCTCTTTAAAAGGTCCCATGATATGTCATCAGGTGTGGTGTGATTAGCCGCGTTACAAGCTGTTTTTGGAAATCTGCCCCTTATGACATCACAGGTGGGCGTGTGCACCTAGAAGTATGACGGATAGATGAGCAACGTTTGCTGCAGTCTACTGTGTTGGCTGGTAGACTGATCTATCCAGCACACATCTAGGTGGACACGCCCACATGTGATGTCATAAGGGGCAGATTTCCAAAACAACGCTTGTAAGCTATTCACAACACACACCTGGTGCCGTGTCATGGGACCTTTTAAGGGTAAGGCCTCATTGATGTTCACTATTCATTCACTATATTATTGTTTTGTTACATTGTTTGTGTTAACAATAAACTGACTGGGAGTGGGAGCAACTGTGTGAAGACTCAAATTTGTCTGCTAGTTCAGCTTGTTTTGCACCTAGCCTGTCAAAGTGTATGTCCAAGTAGTTCCCAACTGATGGTGTCTTAAACTGAATGATTTTGATGTGACAGACATGAGATAGACACGAAGTAAAAACAATTGACATTTATTCATGCAATTTCTTGAAGAATGGGCTTCTGTAAATTCACAAGACTAACACATACTTTTAGGATCTTGTTGGCATGCTTCTTATGCTGGTACGGGATGTACGTCAAAATGCCAAATGTTTTCAGACGTTGTATGGAACGCTCTACATGAATCCTTGCACAAGGCAAACGAGTCTGTTTGTGGTTTACTTTCCTCCACTGTGAACTGTCCATTGACAAGGAACGTTGGGATGTTCAGTGACACTCCCTCAGGCAAAATGTCACGAATAGTGAATCCCTTATCTGCCATCACCATGTCAACCTGGTTCTAGCTGTTGGAGTACTCCGGCAGGTCAGCTGTTTATCGCCTTGTCCGAGGTACTCTTCCACCGTATAGGGTCACTGGCGAAGGTTATAACTCCATTGGGAGCCACACCGATCAGAGCTTTAAGTGTGGTGCGTCCTTTGTAATGACTGTACAGATGACTCTGGGTGTCCAGTCTTTCTGTATTGGAGACGGCCACTTCAGTGCAGTCAAGCAAAATCCGACAGTCGGGGAATGGCTGGAAGCAATCTGGGAGGGATGTTTGGTTCTTGAATCTCGAGGGGATGTTGTTTTCCATCATGCCAACATACAAAATGTCATACAGTGCACTGCTGATTGTGGTGAAGATGTTGGTGACTGTGGCACGGCAGCAATTAAATCTTGTTGCAAGGTCTAGGATGCCACAATTCAGTCTGAGCTTCATCAAAGTCAGGAGTAGCTGATCGATAAGGGGCATAATTTGGACATTCCAATTAAAGTGGTATTGGAGATCAAATTTGGAGAGAAGGGCTTCCAAAAAGAAGACAGTGGCAGCATCTGTCAAGCCAGTGTAGTATTTAACTTTGTCAGGGTGTGAGGAGATTTGACTGAATGAAAATGTTTGTTTTTGTTTCTCCAATTCTCGTTTCAGCTGGTCATTTTCTTTTCTGAGCAGATCATTCTCAATTTCAAGCACAACACTTGAAGTACCAGGGGTCTGTGGAGCAATGCCAAGGTGGTTTGGGCCTGGTCCAGCTGTTCCTTCATCCTCCACGCTCACAGGGACCATTCTTTTTTTACGTTTGGTGGGGATGTGGTCGGGGAAAGCCTTTCCGTCATTCCATGCAAACCGTGTTGGCCCAGCTGCTTTGCCATCAGGAAAATGCCACCCACAGACCCTGGAGTTGTAGTTCGGGGTGAACTTGTCACGCCTGCAAAAAAAAGAGAAGAAAATAAAACTAACTAAGTCAAATTAACATTATTACGGTAAACACTTTATATAATAAAGTTCCATAATAAATAGCAAACTAGTCATCACCTAACCCTTTGTTAATATTTGTTAATCTGTTACTAAAATATATATTTTAGTAACAAATAAAATATAATGGACTACATTATCACAGTGAGGCTATACATTATGTAGAACATAGTTTCAGATTTTTGAAACCGTTACCCTATTTGTGAAAATGCAATGCTGTCTGGACCCCTAAAAAGCATTCAAATGAGCCTGTATTGCATTTTCACAAATAGGGTAAAGGTTTCACAAATCTGAAACTATGTTTTACATAATGTATAGCCTCACTGTGATAATTTAGTCCAGATTTGAAGAGTCTAGGTGTAGTGGTTTTCAATCAGGACCGATTTTAAGGACCAGCAACTGCCGAATCGGATGCCAACTTCAGCGTAGCTAGGGTCAACTAGAGTAAAAGTCAGTTCTCACTTCGAAGTCTAATGATATTTCCTATGCAGCACAGACACTGGCTGTCTTTCCTTAGCATATTGTAACATTACTGGTAGCAGTTCAAGAACGATAACGATAACGATAACCTTGAAAGCATTTTGAAGTGCTGACAAAACAAACAAAGCTAGCACTCGCTAGTAGTACCTAGCTCATAACGTTAGTAACCACTAGCCTGTTATTATTGTTCATCCTATTTGAGATCCAACTTACCGTACGTATCAACTTTCAGCCATCTCTTCTTCTCTTTTTCATCGAGGGGAAATCGGTAAAAAAGAGATTGTTTTGTTGACGTCGGTTGCGGTTATTGCAACACGGGACACAGCACTGCACCATAATTACTGTTAGAAGATGTTAGCGAGTGGACACGAGTGGACACGGAAGTGACGTTTTTGGATATGATGACGTAGTGACTAGCCATCCGTATTCTGTATGGCATCATATCGCCCGCTTATCATCAGAACACATCCATTTATTTCTTTACCATGAAAATAATTAACCTTAAAATTAAGTATTAAGTATTTAATTTCAACAATGACTTAGACAATATAATGTAGGCTGTATGTGTATTATATATATGATAATATTGTTATGTTAAGAACAAAAAACGTCCCTTCTTTAAGGGTAGTTGACGTCACTTCCGGGATTGGATCAGTTGGTTTGTTATCAACAAGATAATTCCAAGTGGAAATCAAAGGTATGTTGACGGAATGGCTCATAAGCAGCGCATAGTAAAAATACCATGTTGGTTGTATTGGTCGTAAAGGCTTTAGAGGTTATTACATATTGGTGACCGTGTTGTCGGTCTTATTCTGAGATATTGCGGGGTCCTCTGGATGTGGTTCGGTTGATGTGGTTCTTTTAATGTGGTTCTACAACCCATTTGCCCGTTTGTTCCCCCTAATCGCCTACACGCAATCGCTTAAAGATAAATGTCATAATTTCAATGTTATAACCATAGACCATCAGATGACAATGAAGTGTCATATCAGGAAGGACGATATATTATATAACATTATTACATTAAACATTATACAGTAAAGACGTTACATTACATTACATTATACATATACATTAAAGCTATAGCTACACTGGGAGACATAGGCCTGATGTGATGGTTTATTTTCTGTGGGACACTGGGAGACATAGGCCTGATGTGATGGTTTATTATCTGTGGGATACAGCGGCCGGATGTGATGGTTTATTATGGGATCTGTGGCCTGATGTGATGGTTTATTATGGGATCTTTGGCCTGATGTGATGGTTTATTATGGGATCTTAGGCCTTATGTGATGGCTTATTATGGGATATGTGGGGACCAGATTCTAACAAATAACAATGTAGGCCCAGTTTCGCAGATGTCATGGTTCAATGGATTGTTTCAGTAAAAGTAGGATTCATCAGTAAATTAGCCGAAGTCGAAAATAAAATCCATGGGTGTGTGTCAAAACAATGTTCAAGACATCTCTGATAATTTGTGCTCCTATTTGACTGTGACTTGCTTTACTCTAAATGTATTGCACCAGTCATGGTCAGTCTAATGACATTACATAATCTGGCTAGAGAAATACAAAAGAATGTAACAAAAATATTGAATTATTCCTGGAGTCAATTGTGGAATCCATCTTTTTAGAAGTTCTTAAAATGTCAAATACTTGACCTTTGAACTTATTCACAATACAGCGCCATGTACTGAATATAGGTTTCCATTGAAAGCGACCACAGGGGGAATCACCTCTTCTGGAGACCTCTTCACTCCTCACCTCGTCTTCACCAAACAGCCACGCTGGAGTAAGAATGAATGAAACTTTAGACTATAGTTCTACAGTTGCATTATTAGGGGTCCTACAAATGATGTAGGAACCCTATTTTACATTTGAACAGCTCTAACAATGTGTCCAAAACAGGTTGTCCCAGCTGTCGAATATGGCTATTAAGAGGAGATTACAGAGTATACCAATGCCAGATTTGAAGACTATATCTAAAAAAACTAACAAATACATTTGTTTGAAGTTTTCCTTTCTGAACCGTGGCCTTTCTACAGTTTTATTATTGTTGGGCTGTTCCATAGTCAAGTGACTAGATATACAGATGTATTCTCATTGTTGTTATGTGTGTCTGTTCCACATAGGCTTATATCCTTACCCCCAAACCTCTTCTTCCAGGTCTTGCTTCTCATAAGCATTTCAATAGAATGAATGATGAATGAATCTGTGAATTAATATATACCGGTATATAGATGTGAATTAATGTCCCTCACACAGGCCCTCTGTGCAAAAGCGCAAGCGGACCGTGAGCAGTGACAGTGGGCAGGTTGTGGTGTTGTCCTCTGCAGGTGAGATACTCAATGAGCTGTAGGCACATATATAAGAACTAGCAGACTGAGGATCAGTGTCTGGTACTTCCTGAAAGTTGGCTCTTTGGATCTGCTACTATATACAAATCACTTACAAGGGAGGCTTTCATCTGTCATGAGATTGATTAGATAGAATAATGAATGATGCATTTTTTCTTATAGTTGGTGAAATATATATCATTGGATTCATGTTTTGAATGTATCTTGAGTTGTATATGGTAATTTTACCACTTGGATATTTTAGGTAAAAAACTAAATAATTGATGCTGCTTTACAAGAGAGATAACAGCTTCCGTGTTTCTACTTGGCTAGTCCAGAAATATTCAGACTAACCAAAGCACCGTTCTATGAAGTTTAGTATTTCTTCTGCCCCTCTGTTAAAGAGGGACACCAACATCAGGGGGTGGCTCCAAACTGAGCCCTAGACCTTTTCTTCCCTATTGTGTTGCTGCCCAGACCAGGGAAAAGCTGCCATGTTAGAACAGGGAGCCACACACACGGACCAAGAGAGAGGTCGGACCTTTATGGAGGCCATCAGCGAGAAGTACAGCCCAGAGAACTTCCCCTACCGCCGGGGGCCCGGCATGGGGGTGGTGGTGGTACCGGTGGTCGCCCCCCAGGGCTCCCCTATGAGAGGTAGGGAACAGGGCCTGATCTCAATTTTAATGGGCCCTGGCCCATGTTGTTTGAATATACTTAATTTCACACTGCCAGTAGGCCTACAAAAGGTGTGCAAAATTACAAATAGTGACGGCGAGGGTTCCATTCAAATCCTTCAACATTTGTAGAATCGTGGTTGCATTTGAAACCATTGTTCAACCTTTTTATCCTAGTTTGTTTGAGTTTAATTTTCTCATTAAATAGCAAGTAAAGCAATTGAGATATGTAGCTGAAAAGAAAAAAATCGCGATCACTTTTATAAGGACTTTCTTCCGGTTGTTAATTATGTTCCGAAGTTTGATCTGTGAAGTGCACTTTGTATGCTTCTGTCCAGAACCAAACATGGGATCTGAAGTCTGGTCCAGAGGAGGACCCCTTGCGTCTTATAAAATGCCTGTAGGATTAATCATATTTGTGGTGGTTTTATTATTCCCATATTCCACATTTCAGGCACTGTTCTCCTTACTGGTTGTGTTTCTTTTAGTTCTTACCCCATTTGTTTTCTCAAATTTCCTTTATATCACTGTTCATTTTTCCCAATGGCATCCATTGCAATGACGATGTTTATTCATCTCTCCTGTTTGTCTTTATCTTTCCTGTCTATAAACACATATGAGCCTGAGTAAATGTCTCCCGTTTCCTGCAGACCGGCTGAACCTGCCCAGTATCCTGGTGTTGAACGGCAGTGGGATCTCCCGGGCTGGGGACCAGGGCGAGATCGCAGCCTTCTGTGCTCACGTCATTGAGCTGGATCTGTCTCATAACACGCTCCAGGACTGGAGGGAGGTAACGACACACTTAAACACAACACGTTTGTCTTTCAATTGAACCAGGTAAGCCCCATTGAGATCACTTACAGGTGAGGCCTGACCAAGTGCAATTTACTCAGTTGAGTTCACTACTAACCAGGACTCTCTCAACCCAGTATCTGAGTGCCGCTGGCTTTGCCCCCCCCACCCCCCCCTCCACTATCTCGGGTGTGTCTGCAGATCAGTAAGATTGTCTCTAACATCCCAAACTTGGACTTCCTCAACCTGAGCTTCAACCCACTGGCGAGCGTAGCGCTGGGGCCTGTCTGCGGCGAGGCCTTCTGTGGTGTGCGGCGTCTGGTGCTCAACAACACACAGGTGTCCTGGGACACAGTCTTCACCCTCACACGAAACATGCCTGAGTAAGACCTACACAAAAGCGTAACAAAGCGCTCATTGGTGGGCTTCTCGGATTGGTTTTAGAGCATATAAAACAAAAAATAGAACCATGTGAAATGAAATTACACAGAAGTATTTGGTTTTGGATAGTAGCTTGTTTGCAGACCTATGGCTAAAGATTTGGCCATTTTCATATATTTTTATGTTATGTTGATTTAAGTAGGCCTACTGTATTTTCCGCACTATAAGGC
>OLKM01005390.1:0-17328 GCA_900291075.1 Melanogrammus aeglefinus | reverse complement strand
CGGAGGTATTCAGCATGCAAGGCGACAGCCGGCTCGTGAGAGCAGTCAGGGTGAGATCTCGCTCTTAAAAGGACACCACTCACACATTGAGGAGCGATCTCGAACCAGCGCCTTCTGCGCTTACCAAGCCAAACCTGCTCCACTGCTCACCTCTGCGCCAGTGCTGTCCTTGATGTGTGTTGCAGAGGTTCTGAATCGACGACCGTGCTGGAGGGCGGCTGAAGGGATCGAGGGGCATAGGCTACAGGATTTTAGACAGTGATTTAGCAAACCTTCAGAAGGCATCGCTCAGCGCAAATGAGTTTCTCCGGTGCAATATGTTCTACACGAAGAAAACAAGCATAGAGTGAACAACAGTAAAGAATCGCCAGGATGGTATATGCTTTGTTGTGCTACAGAGTGCAACTCTCTAGTTTTGACACAGCTCTTAGTGTGTGACGCAAGGAAGAGTTGAGGATTCTTGGCTTTGGGTCGTATATGGAGAATTATATTTAGGCGACTATACAGGAAGATTAAGGAAGAGGTACCCGGAAGTTTAATGACAGAGAAGCCTATGAAGGTAAAGCTATACTCTGTAGGAAGGTATCATGGAGAGATTAAACACCGAAGCTATATAGTAGCTTACACAGGAAGTCTTTACAGAGATAGGTGTCTAAACAGGAAGCTAAGGGTGGAATATCGAGCGTTGACGCATGGAGCTGTAGGCGTGGTGCCGCTGGCGAGGGGGTACGGCAAAGAGAAGACCTCGCAGTTCAGGGGCCCGTTCGCTTTCTGACATTCGCAGTTGGCACAAAAAACTATTCCAAACATGAGAGGGAACATTTGTTTGTGTTTTTCTTATCAAACATTTTTTTTATTTCTCCACAACATTAAACGAGGCGCAATGCAGAGCAGTGTTATAGGTAAGAGGTCATATGTGGTCTGCCAGACGGCCCACTGGAAGTCATGGTATTACAGTCTCACATTGCTTTCAACTATTCTACTGCCGTCCTATAGTCTCACACAAATCACACGGTGGACCCAGCACACGCAAATGCATGCACACACGTCACCACACAATAGCACGATGCACACAGACTACGACAACGCACACTGCTAACACACACTCGCTATGTGGCATGCTCAATAAAACGAACCACACGGGCTATACAACACAAACTTTACACCCCTCGTTTACTAAAATGCATACGTTGATAAATACAAAAGCATCCAATATAATTCTGAATTTAACTAATTTAACCGAGACTGCAGTTGGTTGATGTTGCCGTTAATGCCTCACTTCCATATCCAATATTCCAGGTTCTCCCGGATGGTCTGACTGTTTCCCACACATCACCAGACTTGTTGTCTGATTGGTCCTCAGGCAGGTCTGAGCGGCCTTCACTGCAGGGACTAGGTCTCATTTGGTCGTGAGGGGGAGGGGTCAGCCGTGTGTGTTTCGTCATCTTCAATACAGCAATGCTCCCTGTTTGTTTGTCTGGAAGAGTCTCCGTCATCCTGACCACGGCAGTTAAAGGGGCTCACATAAGTCATCTACAGATATTTGTACAAACGTGATTCTTCACTCCTAATTATGTGCGGACAAATACTGCGCTAATAGCAGCCATTCCATACGGTCACCTTTGTCATTGGTGAAATAGCTGTTTACCTGGCGCCGTTCTTTCAGAACGTTCCGCTGTTTTCTATGAGACGTCATATTTCACCATCGCTCTAACTCCGTCCCACCGCTGTGTGTGTGACGGACTGGCTGCCGCAGTGGGCCGAGTGGACTCAGAGGTGGCCGGGATGGGGTCAGTCAGGCTCTCGCCCTGTCCAGGTTTTCCATTAGAGAGGAGCCAAGTCTAGAGGCTCCACGACACGTAACCGAGAGAATGATCAAGGGGCCGGCGGCACGGCTGATGATGGCGCGGCTGACGCCGAGGTTCCGCTTCATACCAGGAAGCCCAAGGCCTCGCTGGGTTCGCGGTTATTGTCGACCTGAATAATAGCGGTGGGAGTTCCTGTCTGTTTGTGTTTGGAGAGGATAGAGAGTGAGAGAGAGAAGAGACATAGAGATGAGAAGACGAAGAAGAAGGAGAACTGGTGAGAGGGAAACAAGTGTAAGAATAGGGAGTGCAGAGGGCCGGTGTGTATTTGAGAAGGAAGTGAGGAGATTTGATTGTCATAAAAAATAAAACCTATTTTCCCACGCCGGGACACCATGGCCGCGGCTACGGCTGCAGGTCAGGGGGTGCTCGGAAAACAAGCTAGCTCTACGGTTGCTAACACGTGGAGGGCTACTCAACGTATCGGCAGGTCGACAACTGGCCAGGGTACTGTGTGTCTGTGGATTAGATCAGAATGACGTGATGGTAAAGAGATCACACACACACACACACAACAACGACACACACACACAACACACACGCACATCACACAACACCACACACACACAGCACACACACACACACACACACACACACACACGAAAACGCACATTGTAGGTATGTTTTTCGCTTCAGAACAAACTTTCGGAAATGCTTAAAAAAGTGTTTTCCAATATTTTGTCTGCCGATTGGATATTGACAAAGATTGAAAGTAAAACTAAATTCAACAAGGTCCATCTATTTGCCCGGCAGTTAAGTTTAGGTTCTTTAACAGAGCCAGAGGGAGTAAACACCCCATTACTGTAGATCATCGAACCAAAGGAGGGTTTGTAGTTTACGCACTTTCTCCACAGAGTGGGATTAATCCTCAGCAAAAGAGGCCCCGAGATCATCTTACAGGAAGGATGGACACCGGGCTCTGGCTGCTGGTTCACCAGGGCCTGTTTCACCAGGGCCTGTTTCACCAGGGCCTGTTTCACCAGGGCCTGTTTCACCAGGGCCTGGTTCACCAAGGCCTGGTTCACCAGGGCCTGGTTCACCAAGGCCTGGTTCACCAGGGCCTGTTTCACCAGGGTCTGGTGAACCAGGGCCTGTTTCACCAGGGCCTGTTTCACCAGGGTCTGTTTCACCAGGGCCTGGTTCACCAGGGCCTGTTACACCAGGGTCTGGTTCACCAGGGTCTGGTTCACCAGGGCCTGTTTCACCAGGGCCTGTTTCACCAGGGTATGTTTCACCAGGGCCTCGTTCACCAGGGCCTCTTTCACCAGGGCCTGTTTCACCAGGGTCTGGTTCACCAGGGCCTGTTTCACCAGGGTCTGTTTCACCAGGGCCTCGTTCACCAGGGCCTGTTTCACCAGGGCCTGTTTCACCAGGGTCTGGTTCACCAGGGCCTGGTTCACCAGGGCCTGTTTCACCAGGGTCTGGTTCACCAGGGCCTGTTTCACCAGGGCCTGGTTTCACCAGGGTCTGGTTCACCAGGGTCTGGTTCACGTTCACCAGGGTCTAAACATCGTCAGAGGTGCATCGATGCTGATGTTGCAGGGGCAAATCCTAAGCTTGTATTATTACATTTGCTTCCTCAGAGATAACCATTTTTTGAAAACAGAGAGGATGAGGGGAGATATCCCTTGTGCAAAATGCAGACAAGATCAGAGAACAAACAGGACAGTAAAGCCCTCCACACATCTCCTCATTTGGCCGTCTCTGGGTGCTGTAATCCCGTACCAGATCCTCTGTGTCTTTGCACACGTGCTGCCATCTCTCGCCTGAGTGAACATATCTCTATCGCTGTCCAATCAAAACGCCACCTGCCACCCGGCCATGTGATGCCCCTCCTAATTATTGATGTGGCTCAGGTGTGCCCAAGGCCAGGTGCCCATTGACTGTACAACAGGCTCAGCCGAAGGAACAGCTGTGTCCCTTTGGCGCGGCTACAAAACACTGACATTGAAATACACTTGACATCCAACAATTGACATGACATGTAAAATAATCTGATAGGAACATACATTATTTTGAATATCATATTGGATAATGCATTTGGGATACACATTGACAGGAATACTAAGGCCGCGTTCAGACTGCCAGCAAAAGTCAGATTTTTAGCCCATCCAGATTGGAACCGGATGACTCTTTTGAAGTCTGAACAGTCCCAAGTCACATGAAATCCGATTTTTGCAAAACGGATCGAAACCACCTCGGGGAGGTAGTTTCAGATCGCATTTGGACAGATGCGTCTTAGTCTGAACAGCTCCAAACACTCAGATCGGTTTTGACTGTCCGTGACGTCACTCTACGTGTCGCCAGACCTGACCCAATGCGCCAAACCACGCGCGCGAAATGCCTCATTAATCTGTGGGGAGATGGGTCCGTTTCGATCACATGCTTCGACGGCATGTATCGGGAATAAGTCGATTTATGAAAGTCTTTCGCTGTTCTTTGATTCCATCTTGTTGGTATTTGTTTTCTCGTCGGCTATTACATGACGTCACACCAATACACGCCGGGCTGGATGACGCCCTCCGCTCCGACGTTGTTTGCTACAGCAGCAACCTGTCAGATGGGTCCATAATGTGGCCCAGTCTGAACAGAGCCAAATGCGATTTGGACACTTGCTAAACAGTGTGGACAGTCAGCAGAAAAATCAGTTCTTCGACCGCAGCTAAAATCGGATATGAGAAGGAATCAGATTTGAATCAGATTTTCCTGCAGTCTGAACGCGGCCTAATGTGTCATCAAGGAAGGGGTTTCAATCACAAATGGTTGAGTGCAAAGCCAGTCTTTATGGCTGCCTTTTTTTTGGTCCCACTTTTATTTAAATGTTTATGTTATTGTGACTTCTTTATCGCACACGATTGGCCGGTTGGAGACGGATCTTGATTGTAACCAAAATGGGTGAATCTTTAATGGCACAAAGGCTGACTCCCTTGCAGTGACCAGGCGGACGCTGTCTGGGGTCGTAGCGATGGAACGGACATGTCAACGCACATAACCTTGACATGGATTCAAGATGGCTCCGCTTTGCAGCGCTCCCTCACCTTGCACACTGGGTGACGCCTGGAACACAAGCACGGTGTGGAATTTGATGAATTCTATGGCTGTTATTGTGCACACGACCAACACCTTGTGAAACCGTGTACAGCTGACCAAGCGGTGATTCCCTCTTGGTTGCCTGCTCTGAGGTTCTCTGCATCCCTGTGCTGGTATCATCTGAGCGACCCGCCGGTCAGTGTGCACTGCCTGGAGGCATCAGTGAGGCTCCGTGTAGCAGGGCCTCGGACCCAAGGACTTTTGTGGAGGAAACATGGCTATAGCATCCTGGCCTGACTGAGGAGCGTAGAACGGATCCTGGTGCCGTGTGACAGGCTATTGACAAATAAAGGCCAAAGTAGGAAGCTTATGGCTGTAGTTGGCTTCTGGGGATTTGACTCAGGTTATCGCTATGTTTTTTATATGACTCTTGTCTTTGGATGTATTTAAAAGTGAAATGCCAGTAAAGCTGCCATGAAAACAAGAACATTGTTTTTGACTTGTGCCTGCCTGCGATGATAAAGGACCTATTGAAGCTATAACCACCGAGCTATTCTCTCAAATGATGATTTGTGGGTGTGGGCATGTCTTTGTGTGTACATGCATTTGTGTGTGTGTGCGTGCGCATGTGTTTGTCTGTCTGTGCATATGATTGTGTGTGTGTGCGGGTCTATGTGTCTATGCTCATCCACGTGTACATGCGTAGATACTGTATCTTTGACGGCCTATCTCACCCTCACCCTGTTCAACTTGAACCATCGTTACTGTGGGCAGATATTGGTGGGAGGCTGGCGTCATATACAGTGCTGCTTTGGCTGAAGGCAGAGAGAGTCAGACAGCTGGAGGAGTAAATTAAGGAAAGACGATTTAGAGAGAAAATAAGTCTGTCCTCACTAGCTTAGCCTTGGTGGGGCTCTATTTTTTTTAGAATGTGTGGGGACAGTTTTCCACTCTAACCCTAACCCTATTATAAACAGAAAAATAATACATTCCACTGGGCTTTAAATGACAATTATGAAGTCAGAAAATGTACTTTTGTAGAAGTGTGTGTGTGTGTGTGTGTGTGTGTGTGTGTGTGTGTGTGTGTGTGTGTGTGTGTGTGTGTGTGTGTGTGTGTGTGTGTGTGTGTGTGTGTGTGTGTGTGTGTGTGTGTGTGTGTGTGTGTGTGTGTGTTGCCGTTAGGCCACGTCTTCGAGTAGTAAAGGTGTGTCACAGACTCCAGGTATATATATATATATATGTGTATTGGATATATAACGCATGTATTTAAATCCTCACACCTCTATCTTGTCTTAACTGTCGTGGAAGTTATTGTTGTTTATCTCAAACCGGGTCTTTGCTCTGTGTCATATTCTGCGGGGTCAAAGGTCAGGGAGGAAAGGTTAAATGGGTGAGAGTGTCAGGGTCAGCTGACCAATGAGAGCCGTGCAGGGGGAGGGAGATGATGGATGGAGGAGTGGACAGAGGCGAGCAGAGGACATGGCATCCTTAACCTCAGAGAGAGAGACATCGAGGGACAGTGAGGGAGAGGGAGAGAAAGAGAGAGAGAGAGAGAGAGAGAGAGAGAGAGAGAGAGAGAGAGAGAGAGAGAGAGAGAGAGAGAGAGAGAGAGAGAGAGAGAGAGAGAGAGAGAGAGAGAGAGAGAGAGAGAGAGAGAGAGAGAGAGAGAGAGAGAGGAGAGGGAGAGAGAGAGAGAGAGACACAGAGAGAGGAGAGAGGAGCGAGAGAGAGAGAGAGGGTGAGAGAGAGAGAGAGAGAGAGAGAGAGAGAGAGAGAGAGAGAGAGAGAGAGAGAGAGAGAGAGAGAGAGAGAGAGAGAGAGAGAGAGAGAGAGAGAGAGGAAGAGAGAGAGAGAGAGAGAGTAGAGAGAGAGAGAAGAGAGAGAGAGGAGAGAGAGAGAGAGAGAGAGAGAGAGAGAGAGACACAGAGAGAGAGAGAGAGAGACAGAGAGAGAGAGAGAGAGAGAGAGAGAGACACACAGAGAGAGAGAGACAGAGAGAGAGAGAGAGGGAAATAAAGAGGGAGGAGCTCTCTCCATAAGGACTGGAGGGCAGGAAGGGGGGAGGGCTAAAGTCAGCCTATCATATTAATCTGCATAAAAGTGTGAGAAGGACTTACATTGGAGTACGCCACAGGTCATAGGCTGAGGACATACGGGGGGAATAGGGCTGGGTACCACCAATGGGACGATGCTAAGGAAATTATAACTTTAAAATCTGAAACGTCACCACGAGCCCCAAAGAAAACATACCTTGTATCTTCAGATGGAGGCAGAGAGAGCTAAGTGTAGTTATTACAGAGGAATGGTCTCCCCTGCCAGAAGGTATTTATAGTCCTCTGCTCGTCTAATAAATACCAACATACACTCACCACATGGAATACATTAGAGCTAATGCAGACCTGTAATTACACACACACAGGCACGCACACACACACACACACACACACACACACACACACACACACACACACACACACACACACACACACACACACACACACACACACACACACACACACACACACACACACACACACACACACACACACACACACACACACACACACACACACAAGCAAATGTGCTATGACTTGTCCTTTGCAATGGGTCTCCATCAGCAGATTGGATTGGTGTAGCTCAAATTAATACAAAGTACTATCATTTACAATGAAATAAGTATATATACGTGGACGTTCTTAAACCAAGGCCGGGATTCCAGAACCAACAAGATCTCCCAGGCGACATCTTGGATCTTGGTGTTTAGCAAACACTGATCTCATCCAGATCTGTCCCCAGTCGGCGGAGCAGCAGAAGATAAACAACGTGGAGAATCAAGTGACAGACCCACTGGCGATTTGGAATGCGTGTGTATGCATGTGTGTGTTCATGTGTGTGTGTGAGTGTCTGCGCCCACACGCACATGTGTGTGTGTGTGTGTGTGTGTGTGTGTGTGTGTGTGTGTGTGTGTGTGTGTGTGTGTGTGTGTGTGGGTGTGTGCTGTGTGTGTGTGTGTGTGTGTGTGTGTGTGTGTGTGTTGTGTGTGTGTGTGTGTGTGTGTGTGTGTGTGTGTGTGTGTGTGTGTGTGTGTGTGTGTGTGTGTGTGTGTGTGCGTCTCCAGCGAAGACAAATAAACAGGGATTCTTTGTGTGTCTCCAAACGATGACCACGGAGGCTCTGTCCCTCCCCGCCCCAGTGTTCACCAACAGCCCTCCGCGGGGTCGCCACGTCGCGCCCTCCGTCAGGTAACCCCACCCCTCCGTGGAGCCGGCCGGCCGCCGCCTCGCCAGCAGCACAAACAGCAGCAACAAGAACCAGCGGCGCGCTCGACTTGGCGTGAGCACGTAGCGCTCCGCGGCGCTCCGCGGCGCGCGCGGCGGTCCAACGTTTCACGCACCCCGACACAATTTGATTTGGTTTCTTCCCGGCCTCCTCCCCCGGGAGCGAGACATGTAATTAAACTGGATGGATCCGCCCTGCAGCTCATGCAGATGAACGCACACAGACACACACGTAAGCACACAGACACATCTGTCTGCATGCACACAAATACACACAAACACCCACACACGCATGCACTCTGTTTACAACACACACAAACTACAACACACAAAATAAATTGTGTGCGAGGTGGAGGGGTTTTGTCGGTGGTGGTGGAGGTGGTGGTGGTGGAGTTGTGTTGGTGGGCGTGGCGTGGTTGTGGTTGGTGGTGGTGGTGGTGGTGGTGGAAGGTGGTGGGAGGTGGTGGATGGTGTGGTGTTGGAGGTGGTGGTGGTGGTGGTGGTGGAGTGGTTGGTGGTGGTGGAGGTGGAGGAGGAGGGTGGTGGTGGAGGTGGAGGAGGTTGGTGGTGGTGGTGGTGGTGGTGGTGGAGGTGGTGGTTGAGTGGTGGTGGTGGTGGTGGTGGTGGTGGTGGTTGGTGGTGGTGGAGATGGAGGGAGGTGGAGAGGTGGTAGGTGGTGGTGGTGGTGGAGGTGGGGAGGTGTGGTGGTGGAAGGTTGGTGGTTGTGTTGGTGGTGTTGGTGGTGGTGGAGGAGGGTAGACGGGGGGGGGGGTGGTGCCGTGCCATGTGGGGCACCAGGGCGCAAGTGGATGATGACATGATTCCCCGCACTGGGCCCTTCTTATCGGGAACAATAGACCTGCTCTTCCTCCTACTCCCTCTCCCCTCCCCCTCTCCTCCTCTCTCCTCCTCTCTCCCTCCCTCCTCCCTCCCTCCTCCTCTCTCTTCCTTCTCCTCCTCTCCTCCTCCTCTCCCCTCCTCCCCTCCTCCCTCCTCCCTCCCCTCCTCTTTCTCTCTTCTCCTCCTCCTCTTCTCTCCTCCTCGCTGACATGACCTACTTTTCCTGATTGATTCCCTCGCAAGACAGCTACTGGTGTAACTCTCGACACTCTCTGACATGTATCTGGCCATGTGTGTCGTGTGTGTTGTGTTGTGTGTGTGTGTTGTGTGTGTGTGTGTGTGTGTGTGTTGTGTGTGTGTGTGTTGTGTGTGTGTGTGTGTTGTGTGTGTGTGTGTGTGTGTGAATGTGTATGTGTGTGTGTGTGTGGTGTTGTGTGTGTGTGTGTGTGTGTGTGTGTGTGTGTGTGTGTGTGTGTGTGCAGGTGTTCCTCCATGTCTTTGTGTAAATTGTCAGGACAGGGAAAAGCGCTATAAAGGTGTGCGTGTCTAGCAGACGAGAAACCATTTATCTCTAATATCTGTGTGACTTCTCTCTTGAATGTGGATGTTCTCAACCTGACATGTCAATGACAGATTTACAAATACCAAAAAGAAAAGTGGGTATATTATATTATTATATTATATATTATGGGTGTATCATACCCTCAACATCCTCTCTCTCTCTCTCTCTCTCTCTCTCTCTCTCTCTCTCTCTCTCTCTCTCTCTCTCTCTCTCTCTCTCTCTTCTCTCTCTCTCTCTCTCTCTCTCTCTCTCTCTCTCTCTCTCTCTCTCTCTCTCTCTCTCTCTCTCTCTCGTGCTGGACTGTTTTTCTAGAAGGGCGTGGAGGAGAGTGGAGCAAATATTTCCAGAAACAGAAATGTTTCTCTTACCCTTTCGCTAACCTCAGCACTGTCCTTCTGTTCTGTACACATGGCCACAAGAACGAAACAAAAAATACAAAACACATGCACACATGCACACACGTGCACACACACACACACGTGCACACGCACACACACAGACACATGCACACACACGAAAAAAACACTCACACACAGAAACACGTACATACTCATACACACGCACGCACAGCCTTGCTGTGTGAACAGCCAGTACTTTCACTAATGCTCTTGGGGATTCAAAGCTCGCTCCGGAACATGACCACATCTCCCTCACTTGTCCATTCCTTCACTTTGGGTTCCCCACAAATGAACGAAGTTCAGGCTCTTTTTCTTCTTCGTCCACAAAATAATGGATTCTGCATTCTGACCTGGACATGGGACCGGCCTGTTGGGCCATCCCACTCCCCTCCTGAGACGCAGCGTCAGACAGCCTGCAGGGAAACACACAGGGCTGCATCCAAAAGACTCCGGACGGCTCTCCGCACCTGGCTGCACAGGCTTCAGGTTCAGCAGGGTCCGGTTCCCCAGGGTCCGGTTCAGCAGGGTCCGGTTCCCCAGGGTCCGGTTCCCCAGGGTCCGGTTCCCCAGGGTCCGGTTCAGCAGGGTCCGGTTCCCCAGGGTCCGGTTCCCCAGGGTCCGGTTCCCCAGGGTCCGGTTGACCAGACCCAGGGAACCGGACCCTGGTTGACTTGGGTCCTTCCGACGGTCTTCCCAATGAGCTCCATGTGTGTTCCCGGCTTCTGACCTCTCCCTCACCCTCATCCTCGTCCTTCTCATCATCCTCATCCTCAGGGTCCTGGCTGCTGTTCCGCGGGGGCTGCGGCGGGTCTCTGCCTCACAGATCAGCCAGAGTGGGACCTTGGTTGGGGTCGGCCCTGCTGCTGTTGTGTCTGCGTCCGCCACATCCTTCTCTTCTGGGCACGTGAGGTAGTCAGGCCCCCTGGGCAAGGTGTGAGTCACTGGACTGGGGAGGGGCTCCACACACACACACACACACACACACACACACACACACACACACACACACACACACACACACACACACACACACACACACACACACACACACACACACACACACACACCGAGACACAAACACAGAAGCATGTGCACACCCATACACAAACACACATGCAAACACACACGGTTATGTGCATTAATATATATTTTACACATAGTCACATATGCTAATGTTTACAAATACAAACATTCAAACCACACATGCTCAAACATCCAAATGCATTAGTATATTTATGTACATTTAATGAATCATGCTGGTGTTTATAAACAGTCCCTTAGACATGGAGACGGTAGATTTTATTATTTCTCTTTCTTATCCTGTGATCTCTCTCTCTTTCTCTTTCTCTCTCTCTCTCTCTCTCTCTCTTCTCTCTCTCTCTCTCTCTCCCTCACTCTCTCCCTTGCTCTCTTTCTCCCTCTCTCTCTCTCTCCCTCCCCTCTCTCAGTCTCTCTCTCTCTCTCCCTCCCCTCTCTCTCTCTCTCTCTCTCTCTCTCTCTCTCTCTCTCTCTCTCTCTCTCTCTCTCTCTCCTCTCTCTCTCTCTCTCTCTCTCTCTCTCTCTCTCTCTCTCTCTCTCTCTCTCTCTCTCTCTCTCTCTCCTCTCTCTCTCTCTCTCTCTCTCTCTCTCTCTCCTCTCTCTCTCTCTCTCTCTCCCTCTGGGTTACAGGTCTCTCCTTAAGAAGTGAGCACCCTTGCCTCATCCAAAGTGGCGGTGATTCCCCTCGGTGTCATCAGAGAAGAGCAGAGAGCACATCCGTTACCCCACCCGGGTACATCGTCAGCCCGCCCCCTCCCGCCCGCTGCCGCGTCTCCTCGGGGGGCTAGCGTTAGCATGGGAGCTAAGGTGGGGACATGGAGTGTGGGGGGGGGCTCCCTGTCCCACAACAGACGGGAGGAAGGCAACAGGAGACAGGAGGAGGAGGATGGAGGAGAGGAGGTTGAATGGGAAGGGGAGGAGAAGGTGGAAAGAGACAGGTGGAGGAAATGAAGGAAGGAGAGGAGGAAGAGGAGAGAGGAGGAGGAAGAAGAGGAGGAGGAAGAAGAGGAGGAGGAAGAAGAGGACTGCGAGGAGGGGGAGAAAGGAGACAGGAGGAGGCGGAGAGTTCAAGAAGGGAGGCGCTGTCTGAGTGGCTCCACCTCAGGTCTAGAGATGCGCTGATGAAGTCCCTGAAACGCCCTCCTCACGTACACGTCCACACTGTTCTCACATCCTCACTCGCTACCCATCATCACAGCAAGGGACAGACGTGCTCTCCCATCTGACTGCGGGAATAAAACCAAGGCGATGCTGACCGATGCAGTCTGCCGGCAGCCCTGATGAGAGAGTCCAGCCCTGATGAGAGAGTCCAGCCCTGATGAGAGAGTCCAGCCCTGATGAGAGAGTCCAGCCCTGATGAGAGAGTCCAGGCCTCATGAGAGAGTCCAGGCCTAATGAGCGGAGTCACATCCTTCCAACAGGTCGCCTCCCCCCCCCCCCGGGGCAGGCTAAATATAGAGCCGGCACATAACACTGCACCTGTCAGCAGCTTGCTCTCACCTTGATGGCAGCGCATGGGTCTGTAGGGGGCGTGGTGGTGGGGGAGGAGGAAGAGGAGGAGAGGGACAGGATGAAGGGTGGGATGAGGAGAGGGATGGAGAGGAGGAGAGGAGCAGGGGGAGGGGGATGTTTTGAAACCTATTGCGTATCGTAACAAGACACTCCTCGCGGCTGACATTATCAAAGATCAGGGAGTTGTAAAAGGTCGCGTCGCCGTGTCCGCATGCAGGCCTGTATTGACACTTGGTATTTCTCTGATCTTTCGCTCTAATTAAAAAAAGAGGGAAAAACTGTTGCCAAGGCTGTGCTCTTGACTCCTATGTGGCGGCGTCTGCGTCCACGTGGGTCTAAACATACATTGTTTTTTCCGTGCTAGCGTTTGTGGGTGTGTCGTGTGTTTTGTTGTGCACACGTGTGTGTGTGTGTTTGCTTTTGTGTGTTGACCTGAAACCATCCCTTGCATGAATTCAAACAATGTACCACTCGTACCCATCCAGTGCCTTACTGTAAACTCTAAACAGCAGGAGCCATCTTACTGTAAACTCTAAACAGCAGGAGCCATCTTACTGTAAACTCTAAACAGCAGGAGCCATCTTACTGTAAACTCTAAACAGCAGGAGCCATCTTACTGTAAACTCTAAACAGCAGGAGCCATCTTACTGTAAACTCTAAACAGCAGGAGCCATCTTACTGTAAACTCTAAACAGCAGGAGCCATCTTACTGTAAACTCTAAACAGCAGGAGCCATCTTACTGTAAACTCTAAACAGCAGGAGCCATCTTACTGTAAACTCTAAACAGCAGGAGCCATCTTACTGTAAACTCTAAACAGCAGGAGCCATCTTACTGTAAACTCTAAACAGCGCTCCGAGCCGCTACGGCCCGGCCCTTGTCGCAGTCGGTTTCACTCCGTCGTCCGGAGTTCCGGGAACAAGGGAGCCGAACGGTGGGAAGGAAAGAACATTATTTATTGTAACCCGGTCCAGGGCTCTGTTCTTCAGCCCTGAGCCGCGCAGCCCCAGAGCGTCCAGACTTTACCTTTAAAGAGGAATCAGTGACATCACATGGGAGCACTGACCGCACTGCCCAAGAGCTCCTCCTCATTACAGGTCCCCAGGCCGTCCAACGGGCTGCAGAGAAAAACAACAACGATTTTGAAATGACAGCAGAGAGTCAGGGCCTTCAGCAGCGCGTTCACTACATTTCTTTTTAGCCCACATTGTGATGTGTAAACCATGATCTCCCATGAGGAGATAGCGGGCAGAAGGCCAGCCCGTCTTGGCTCTTGACCCGTCCAGGCCTGGGCTGAGGAGGGCTGTTGGACCAGAGGAACAGCCAGTCAGGGCACAGTGTGGTGCAAGAGGCAGCTGGATTATGGGCTGTTGGGTGTACGTGAATGCAAACATGCACAGACACTACACTCGATGTAAACACAGACACGCACCACAGTCCAGAGTTATTTCAGTTCACGTGGAGTCCAGGAGGGAAGTCTTCCTCAAGGATTGCCACCTTAACTACACATTGTTTTGCTTCTGTATGCCACTCCATCTCTCTCTAGCTCCTCTCTCTGTCCCTCTCTATTTCACTCCTCTCCCTCTCTCCCTCTCTCCTCTCTCTTCTCTCTCTCTTTCTCTCACCCTCTCGCTTTCTTTTCTATCCCTCTCTCCTTCTCCTCTTCCTCTTTCGCTCTCTCGCTCTCTCTCTCTTTGTCATCTCTCCCTCTTTCCCTCTCATCTCCCTTTATTTCTCTCTTTCTTCTCTCCCTCTCTATCTCACCTCACCCTCTCTTTCTCTCTCCCTCTCTCCCCTCCGTCAAAGGGACCTGACCGCGGTGAATACGTGAGTCAGGGCCTGATACGACGTTGTTGTGACACAGAGACAGACTGACAGATATATGGGGATAGTGACTAGGAGCAGAGGCTGGAGTTGGACCAACGGACACTGGTGGATACGACTCATCCAGTCACGGGGCAAGTGTGTGTGCTCTGCAACAGCTCCCCGTTCTGGCAGACGCAGCAGAGCTAGGACCGTAAACTGCATCGCACACACACACACACACACACACACACACACACACACACACACACACACACACACACACACACACACACACACACACACACACACACACACACACACACACACACACTCACGCACGGCGGTGGGATGGGATTGGCGTGCTCCAGGGTGAAACCAGGTTACGTGTCCGAGGGGCCGGCTCCTGTCAGGGGGAGAGAACAATGTTTTTTGTCTGTAATCCTCCTCTGCTTCATGTGTGACCGTGTCCTTTTCCCAGTGCATGGCACGGACCCCCCAGGTCCCATGTGACCCTGAGCAGCAGCACAAGGTCAATGAACCCCACCCCTCGTCAAGGGAAGGGGGTCCACATTTATGGAATTTCTGTGTGTGTGTGTGTGTATGTGTGTATTTGTGTGTGTGTTTGTGTGTGTGTGAGTGTGTGTGTGTGTGTGTGTGTGTGTGTGTGTGTGTGTGTGTGTGTGTGTGTGTGTGTGTGTGTGTGTGTGTGTGTGTGTGTGTGTGTGTGTGTGTGTGTGTGTGTGTGTGTGTGTGTGTGTGTGTGTGTGTGTGTGTGTGTGTGTGTGTGTGTGTGTGTGTGTGTGTGTGTGTGTGTGTGTGTTGTCTATGTGTGTGTGTGTGTGTGTGTGTGTGTGTGTTGTGTTTGTTTGTGTGTGTTGTGTGTGTGTGTGTGTGTGTGTGTGTGTGTCTGTTTGTGTGTGTGTGAGAGAGTGTGTGTGTGTGTGTGTGTGTGTGTGTGTGTGTGTGTGTGTGTGTGTGTGTGTGTGTGTGTGTGTGTGTGTGTGTGTGTGTGTGTGTGTGTGTGTGTGTGTGTGTGTGTGTGTTTATTGTTTCCAATGACAACACAAGGCTTTTAAAGTAAACAATCCATTCAAACAGTCCCACTCTCTCCCCCCGCACTCCCAGTACTCCAAAACAAAACAAGAGTTGTTGCCATACGAACAACGTGTGGGAAAAGTATGTCAGGAATGTTCGATATTCCGGGACAATCCGAGCGGTCCCATCATGGAGCTCCAGGGTCTGGGGGGTCGTGAGGCTGAGGGTCTCCAGCCGCCAGGCGACCTCGGACCCCCGCTACCGTTTACTGCTGAGCGGAGCGAGCTGTGTCCCACACGTGCATGAACACACACACACACTCTCTCACACACACACACACACACACACACACACACACACACACACACACACACACACACACACACACACCACACACACACACACACACACACACACACACACACACACACACACACACACACACCACACACACACACTTCTCACACACACACCACACACACACCACACACACACAACGACACACACACACACACACACACACACACACACACATAAGCACGCACACACACACACACACACACACACACACACACACACACACACACACACACACACAACACACACACACACACACACACACACACACACACACACACACACACACACACACACACACACACACACACACACACACACACACACACACACACACACACACACACACACACACACACACACACACACACACACATAAGGACGCACATACATACACACACAGACACAGACACATACACACACACGCACACACACACACACACACACAACACACACACACACACACACACACACACACACACACACACACACACACACACACACACACACACACACACACACACACACACAAAAACATAAATGCACAGAGTGGTGACTGGTATTTTAAAATCACCCCTGTCTTCAAATATATATCCGTGTGTGTGTGTGTGTGTGTGTGTGTGTGTGTGTGTGTGTGTGTGTGTGTGTGTGTGTGTGTGTGTGTGTGTGTGTGTGTGTGTGTGTGTGTGTGTGTGTGTGTGTGTGTGTGTGTGTGTTATTGTAAACGCTCCTCACTGCTCCAGATATCGCCGCCTCCAGCTGCATCAACACTCAGATCTTCAGCCCTGAGAGCCATCCATCACGGGCAGCCGCTGTCAAGTCCGCCCCGCGGCCTGGAGCTCAGAGTATACATACAGGAGGACCACAGGTGTTTACGCAAAAGCTCATCTTCCCATCAGTCTACATTAGCTCATAGGCAGACCCACATGCCCCTTAATGCTATAGCTATAGGCAGACCCACAGTCCCTCAGAGCTATAGCTATAGGCAGACCCATTGTCCCTCAGAGCTATAGCTATAGCTATCGCTATAGCTATAGCGATAGCTATAGCTCTGAGGGACTGTGGGTCTGCCTATAGCTATAGCTATAGCTATAGCTATAGCTATAGCTATAGCTATAGGCAGACCCACAGTCCCTCAGAGGCTATAGCTATAGGCTATAGCTAATAGCTATAGCTATAAGCTATAGCTGTAGCTCTGGAGGGACTGTGGGTATGGGCCTATAGCTTATAAGCTATAGCTAACAGCTATAGGCAGGACCCATTGTACCCCTCAGAGCTATAGCTATAGCTCTAAGCTAATAGCCTATAGCTGTAGCTCTGAGGGACTGTGGGTCTGCCTATAGCTATAGCTATAGCTACAGCTATAGGCAGACCCATTGTCCCTCAGAGCTATAGCTATAGCTATAGCTATAGCTATAGCTATAGCTATAGCTATAGCTATAGCTATAGCTATAGCTATAGCTATAGCTATAGCTGTAGCTCTGAGGGACTGTGGGTCTGCCTATAGCTATAGCTACAGCTATAGGCAGACCCATTGTCCCTCAGAGCTATAGCTATAGCTATAGGCAGACCCATTGTCCATCATTGCCTCGCCCAACAAGAGTCCCG
>OLKM01005389.1:0-17330 GCA_900291075.1 Melanogrammus aeglefinus | reverse complement strand
AATCTATACAGTATAGAGGATGTGCAATCAGCATTCGGACCAAACTAACACGACCACACACACACACACACACACACGCACACGCACACACTTTCACAGTGTGTGGAGAGTTAGAGAAATGAATCATACAATGAAAAGAGTTAACAACTTTGTTACATTGAATATCGAAAGGGAAGAAATATATATAATATATAATGGGGTAAATATACATAATAATATATAAATGAAGAACTTGTTCTGCTCTCGTCACATCCAAGACTGCACAAAAGAGAATGATGGTTTCTTTTGTTGTTCGTTCCTTGTTTGTCTTATGTTCTCTTTTTATTTGATTCTATTTTCCTCTCCCTCTCTCCTCCCTCCTTCCGGAACCGTCAGCCATGCTCACAGAGCTGCTGTTGTCTCAGACGAGTTGACCACTTTGAAGTCAGAGCTCATGTCAGCCCGTGGTCACTGCTGCCTCAAGGACGATCAGCGCCGGGCGCCTTTCTCAGACAGTAGCACAGTGACAGAGGGTGAGAACAAGCTAGTGATAGGGGGGTGAGATACTACTGACAGGCAGGGTGAGACAGTTATTTAGACAGGAGGGGTGAGACAGTTAGTGGACAGGGAGGCTGAGACAAGGTAGTGGACAGAGGGGGAAACAGTTAGTGGACAGGGAGGTGTGAGAGCTAATGGACAGAAGGGTGAGACAGCTACTGACAGGGAGGTGAGACACTTGTTTGGCATTGTTATTTAATAAATTATTAAAAACTGTGAATTTGTCACCAAATTGTAAATGCTTCATCTACAATTTTATCAACATAAGAAGCATGTAGTATGACAGGGTGTTTATGGTTCAACAACTCGGTCATATTAATCGTCTCCTCTCTCCAGGGTCTGCTGTGTTCGCTGAGTTCACCGGTCTGCCCGTTTCTCCATGTACTTTGAACGAGACCGGGCAGGTAGGACCACAATCTGTTCCGTCTGGTCGCGGGTTAAGCTGTCTGTTCTGTCCTCAATTCCGTCTGTCTTGCCTCAGAGTCCCGTGTTGCTGTCTGTTCTCTGTCTGTCTGTCTGTCTGTCCTCAGTCGTGGTGCGTCTGTCAGTCCCTTTGGGCTGTCTGCTGTCTGTCTGTACTCAGTCACAGGGTGTTTGTCTGTCTGTCCCTCAGTCGTGTGCTGTCTGTCGTCCTCAGTCCGTGGTGCTGTCTGTCCTCAGTACTGTGGTGCTGTCTGTCTGTCCTCATCCTGTGGTGCTGTCGGTGAACGGACAGCGTTCTCGCGACGGTAAACTTGTGTGTTGGCCACGCTGTCGATGAGTCGGGGTCAGACCTACTGACCGGTGAGCAGCTCTCTTATACCTGATTCCTATGATCACTTTTATTATGAGTCATAACATTCTATAGGACATTATGTAGTGGAGAGTCTCACGCCCCTGCTCTGTCTCCTCAGCGCGCGGACGCCAGCGCCCTGTGAGACTTCATGAACGACGACTGGATTGTATTCCTCAATTGCATGATCCTAGCATGGCAGCAGGGCCTCGGTGTCGGCCCCCCTGACCCCCGGCCCCCTGAGCCCCGGCCGGGCGGGGTCCCCCACCGCCACGCACGAGCCTGGAGCCCAGCCCAACCGAGCCAGAGACGACTGACAGAGGAGCAGAGGAGCCTGGAAGACCCCCAATAAGAAGGAGCAGGAGGCTTAACAGGCATGCTATACAGGGGAGGGGCTTAACGTGTAGGGCTATACTGGGCAATCAAGAATTAAAATTGCATAAGAATCAAATCAGATATTTTGGCATTTTATCGATAGACCTACTGTGTGGGGATGTGAGTATTTTAATTGTTAGATTTATATAATCTCATGCAGGACATTATCTAATACTTATTGTTCACTGTTTGTATGCAGAGATGGACGCAAATGAATAATAATGATAATAAGGAATAAAATGGATGGGATTTATTCAATCTTTTTCTATACAATCACCATACTAACTTCTGTGTTTTTCCTCTCCGTTCCGGTCTCCTGTTCGTCGAGGTCGTGATACCCCCTGGCTCTCCGCTGGGCGGCCGCACCCAAGCAGCCAGAAGTGCTGGCACAGCGACAGCGAGGACGACGGCTAGAAGCAGGGCCAGTGAGGGCCCGCCTCTCAGCCCGCTCTGAGGCCCGTCCCTGAGGCCGCTCTGAGGCCAGGTGCGCACTGAGGCCAGGGTTCCGCACCTGAAGAGCCAGCAACAGTAGGTATTGACTGAGAGCCATCTCACAGTGAGGACAGCTAAAGGCACGGCCTCAGGGTTCGGGTCGCCTCGCGAGGCTGAAAATCCAGAGGGGGATATTGGATTCACATCCGTGACCTTCGGTCGTTTCTATGGGAACGGACATGGATACCTTCAACACTTGCTCTTCATTTTTTCTCACACTTAATGACAAATAAGTTTGCTGTTTGTTGGTTGTTTTATTACCTAGACTTATTAACAGTGAAACTCGTCTGCATGTAAAGAATTCCAAAAAAAAAATGTATTGAACTGTACTGATGCTGTTCAATTTTAAATTATTGTACATTACTAAAATAACTCTGACTAGAGAGACTTGATGTTAGATTACAACACTGGGCTAAGTGTTGGTCAGAGTACAGCACAGACAAATAAAACAGACATTGTTTGACACTGGATACAAAAAAAATAATGTCTTTATTATTTCTATGGCGTGGGGCGGGGGAGGGTTCCTCAGAATACGAGTTGCTGTGTGGAGACGAGCAGCTATGCTGAGCCCTGAGAGGCTGTCCGGGGAGGTCGGGTTAGCTTCTTCCCCTGGGCCACTCTGCTTCCCTGTCCCTCTTCCTCTCTTCCTTCTTTAAGCTCTTTCTACACTCTTCTCCTCTCCTTTCTCCTCCTCCTCTCCTTCAGCTCCTTCTTTCTGCGCCTCTTCGGCGGCCCTGGCGCGCTCATCGGCTCCTGCTGCTCTCTGCTCTCTGCAGGGGTCGCTCCTCCCCCAACCCGCTGCTGAAGTCCTGGAGGAAGATTTTGGGGATCTGTATTTTGACGAGCGTTCGCCCTCTCGGCCTTTTATGTCTTTGTGGAGGTTGGACACGCCCTTCCTCTCTCATCCGGCTGAAGAACCTGGCGTTTTGGGGGCTCCTCAGAGGTTCCCTCACCTGTGGGCCTGGGGGTTCCCTGTGGTGAGGGAGAGCAGAAAGCTCCAGGCGGAGGGACCGTAAGGCCTGCCGGCTTGGAGCTGAAGGTCCTCTTTGTGGGTCTGGGTCCGGGTCTGAACCGGGATGTCTCCAGATTGGTGGAGATTGTCCCTCAAGAGAGTCTGCCGTGCCAACCTTGAGCCGTGGGAGGACTTGCGCACACGGAAAAGTCCCCAGAAGGTTGGTTGGGGTTTGGCTGACGGGGGCCGCGCTTACAGGGATGAACAAAACTGACTGGAGGCCCTGCCCTATGGAAAGGGGAGCATCCTGAATCCGGTTGCCCGCGGCTCCCGGTCTTCACCCTGCCCCTGAGGGGCTGCTGGGTGGAGGGTCGGTGGGTCAGGTGACCTCCTGATGAGTCTACTGGTTCTTTATCGTTGGCAGACACCTGAACATCCGTGTCTTCAATTGGGGTGTGGTTCTGCAGCCCCTGTTGGTTGATTAACACATTCTGTTCACCAGTCGGTGATCTAGGGCTGACCTGGACTTCTTAGTAAAGCTGTTTGTCGCATGTTGTCGTGTCGTTGTCTTCCTCAGTCTCTACATTGTATTCAAAACTCGTTCGTCCTGAAGTTTGTTTCCGAAACATAAAGATCTTCCTGTGCGGAGGCTCTCTCTGGAACATGAGGCCTCGGCCGTACCCTGTGTGCCTCCACTTCGCCTCAGGAACCCACCGTGGTCTCCGGAGTATTGTTTGCAATGGTGCAGTCCCCTTCTCTCTCTCCACTCGGCAGAACACCTTTGTGTCATCAGTACTCCAACCTCTTGAAAAGACACGTGTTCTCTTTCAAAGCCTCACTTTTGAAAATAACCATTTTTCCACTGTCAACATCCCTCATTGGTCTGAGCCCACGTTGTTTGTTTCTGCGTGCTTACTGCGGTTGGCGGTCGGCGCTTCCGTTTCAGAGTCCGTCCTCTCCGCTGCATTTTTTGATGACTTCCTGTATCATCACCACTGGCCCTGTTCTGCGTGGGACTCTATTGTACTTTTTGTTGTGCCACAGACTCACACTCTGTTAGTTCCTATGTCCGTATCGTCACTGTCTCCTGTCCTGGTGTCGCCTCTGACTGTTGTTCAAGTGTTATCTACTGTTGCCTGTGGGCTCTGTGTCTGTATTTGTTATCGTAGTTGTCTCACTCATCTGTTCCTGGCCCTCCACCAGGTTTCTACAGAGTGCTGCCTGTTTCTGCAATCTCATAAAGGGTTTTTCACTCTCTGCTTCTTTGAGATACTTCCTCTTTCGGATTTGGCTTGATGTTGCACTTTTGCTCTCTCCTGAACTTCTGATTGTTGTCTCTCAGCTCCTGTTCCTCTGGTACTTTTGATTTTGTTATTATCTCTCAGCTCCTGCTCCTTCAGGTACTTCTGATTGATTTTACATGTATGTCTCTTCAGCCCCTGTTCCTCTGATACTTGAGAATGGTTATTGTCTCTCACGCTCTGTTCCTCTTGGTACTTGTGATTGTTATTGTCTCTCGGCTCCTGTTCCTCTGTACTTGTGTGATTGGTTTGTTGTCCTTCAGATCCTGCTCCTCTGTACTGTGTATTTGTTTGTCCATCATTGCCTGTTCCACTGGTCTTGTGATTGTTGTTGTCCATCAGATCCTGTTCCACTGTACTTGTGATTGGTTGTTGTCCGTCAGATCCTGTTTCATGTGTCTTGGATGAAGGTTAACAGCTGATCGTTGTGTGGCTCGCGCCCCCAGCAGCTCCTTCTCTTAAGTCAGGATGATTTTGAATCACTTCCTTCACCGTCCTTGACCCGACGCTCCTGGACTTTGTTTTCCCTTCTGCTCCTCCCTGGTCCCTGGTGTCCGATCCCTCCTGTTCTCCTTTTGAGAGTGTTCCTTTCAGAATCATGGTTCTCCCCTGGTTCCTTCTCCTTGTGGAGAGGTCCCTCCCCTCCCGGTCGGGCGGGCGTTGATTCTGGTATCCATGCGACTCTGCAGGTTGCCAGGGCGCTTCATGCCCGTCTTCCTCCTCTCGGACCTGGTTCACCCTCAGTGCCTTGGCGTTTGGCCAGACCCTCCCTCCCCACCCCCTGCACGCCCATTGGAGTGATGTCTCTCCACCCTTGCCGTGTCAGCTTCGCTTCCCCCATCGCTTGCGAAAGAGTGAGGGGGACAGGGAGAGGGCGGAGGCCGAGCGGACCAGTGGAGTGGACAGATTGACTTTTGACCCGTCTCCTCCGGTCCCGCTCCTCTCCCACAGTCTCCCTCGGATGCCCCAGTAGCCATGGCAACGGCCTCTAGGGTCGAAGGTGGACGAGGGCGGCGTCTTCCCGCCAGGTCTCCAGCTCCTTCTCGGTGGCGTCGCTTCAGGTCGGCTCCTGGGAGAGCGGAACAGAGCACACCTGGGAAGGGAGGATGTACTCTTAGAGACGTGTTGTTTTTACTGCATGTCAAACTACAACCAGAAGCCTTATAATCGCCTCACTCATGTAAACTTTGTTTCTCACCTGAACACCTTCCTGTGTGCAGAACGCAGAGACGCGCCTGAGTGTCGTTGATTGTTTAAAGTGATAGTGTTTCGTCCGGTACCCATCGGCCATAAAAGCTGGCGTCTCGTCCTCCAGTCCCAGGCTCCTCCCTTGACGCCCCTCAGGCCGCTCCAGAGTCTCCATCTGCCCTAAGCACATCTCCTGCCGCTGGTCGGCCCCGCCCAAGCACCCTGCGGACAGCACCACGGCCACCTGGAACAGAACCCGCACGCCTGCACAGAAGGACGCTTTACTCTCAGAGGGGGGGTGGGCTTTATTTAACACTGCCCCCCGACATCCACCACATAACATAAGACCCCACCACCAATAATCAACCTCTATCACCACGCGGCGATGTCGTGCGCCACGCCTACCATAGCAGCAGAAGAAGAGGTCCCAGACCACGCAGCAGGTGTGTTGAAGGGGAGGGGCCGGGTGAACAGACACATCAGCCAATCAGTGGCGAACATGAGGCGGCTCCACGCCGTCGTAGCGCTGCAGGGTGCTCTGTGGGCGGTTGGACACGCCCTCTTCAGGACCCAGCTCCAGCATGGCCCGCGTCATCACAGGACCCCCTCCCTGCAGAGGGCACACAGCACAGAGGGGGGTGGTGGGGGGGCCCATGGACACAGCTGATGGTGGGTACGGTGCTCATCTTACCAGCACTGGCTGCTGTAGTACCCGGGCAGGTACTGCTCACTGATCTGCACCAGGCCACCAGAAGGCCTCCTGGGGTCACATGAGGGGCGAGAGCTGAGCAGAGAACCCTCCACAAGTGGACCACCTCAGTGGGTTAGCTACACGATGGTACCTAATCCATAGTGGAGCCACCTCAGTGGGTAAGCTACACGATGGTATCCAATCCATAGTGGACCACCTCAGTGGGTTAGCTACACGATGGTATCCAATCCACAGTGGACCACCTCAGTGGGTTAGATGCACGATGGTATCTAATCCTAGTGGACCACCTCAGTGGGTTGGACACATGATGGTATTAGCGTGGAGCTCTTTGAACAGCCTAGCTCAGCTTTTGGGGAAATTCATTTGATATGCTAATTTAAAAGCAGCCCAGAGGCAGAAGTTATAAGTGAGAGCCGCTGGCTGGGATGGAGCAGAACAGGGAGGGGCTTCTGAACGTCACTCTAAAGCACCTATCTATCTTAGGAACAGTGGAGCCATTCATTTCATTAGGATTTGACTTTCCATTTTTTATGAGTTATGTTGATTTTTATAATGGCATATACAACATGTTTTTTTTAGAGAGGTTATTCATCTAGAATGAAATTCTCTTAAATTCAACCATTGAATTTCTTTATATTTAATTCCTATAATTAAATAGCTACATTGATTTTTTTTCTATAATGAAATACCTGAAAGTATGTTTAATATGTTGTAATGAAGGGGTACATATAAAACGGGCCATCCTCATGGTATATGACATGAGAAGCTGCATGCGTCTGGGTGATTGACAGCTACCTCGGCAGGCATGTTCATTAGGAGCACTGCTGCCACGGGCCCTTGGGCCTGGCAGTAGCCTTCGTCGGGTTGGTACTGAGTGTAGGCCTTCAGCACCCGGAACAGCCCGCGCTGCCTGCAGACGGCAGAGAGAGGCTGTTAGTCTCCGTCCTCCAGAGGGCAGTGAGAGGCTGTTAGTCTCCGTCCTCCAGAGGGCAGTGAGAGGCTGTCAGTCTCCGTCCTCCAGAGGGCAGTGAGAGGCTGTTAGTCACCGTCCTCCAGAGGACAGTGAGAGGCTGTTAGTCTCCATCCTCTGGACAACAGGGAGAGGCTGTTAGTCTCCGTCCTCCAGAGGGTAGAGAGAGGCTGTTAGTCACTGTCCTTCAGACAATGGGGCGGCTGTGTGTGCTGACGCCTCTTTCAGAGCGGCTGTTGTTCAGATCGGTCCAGGTGACTTCCCTTCCCTTTTCCTCCAACGTTCTGATCTTAGACTTCTCCTTACTGCTCCACTGAATAATGTGGTAATGTGAATGGGACTTGAAGCATGTAAATGAAATCGCTCACGGCTTCCTGGCGGGGCGATGAGGTCACAGCAGGGATCATCATGACATCATGTGGTTAATGATGACCCAGACAAGGTTATTTACCCGTGGCCGTCCTTGGAGACAAACATCTCGTGGAAGGGGAACTGCCTGTCTAGGTCCCGCTCTATGATGTCCACCCAGCTTTGCAGAGCTGACCTGGAATCAAGAGACTGACGCAAAGAAACACGCACAGTTGTGTTGAGTGGTGAACGCAAGCTATGCCTCTGTAGCCTTCAAAATAAGTGCACCTAATTTCTATGTATGTGTTTATATATATCTATAGATATAGATATATTAGGGGGGAAACAGTCCATAAAACGAACTGCTCGGTACAGTTTGATACATTAAATAAACAAAAGCCTAAAATGTTATGCCCACAAAAAGTTAACAGTGCTTATCTGCTCAGTGCTCAACTGCTGCTACCAGTAGCAGAACATGCTTTATAATATCAAATATAAATTGAAGGCACATCTAAACAATACTTCAACAAGGAATGCATTGAACAGCAACAAATGGCAAACTGAAGTCACAAAGCAGTGCTTGGCTTACAGGGTCAGTACAAAACAGGACTTGAAACCATGAAACTACCTACAGGAAATCAGAGAGAGACTTTGCTTTGTCTCCCAGAGCTCTCTGCCACACTATAAATCTGTCTAAGCAGCGCAGGAGAAGGCATCATGTTAACGTGTTATTTTAAGTTGTTGTGTACGGCTGGTATAACGGCCTGTACCGGCCATAGGAGTGTTTCACAGGTCAAGCACATGTCTTTGAACCATGTGTTCTCTCTTCCACACAGAGGGCTTTCAAATCTGCATCTCGGCTGCGGTGCCCTGCTTGGACGAGCAACCGGACCAGAGGCATGCTGCTGCCTGAAGGCTGCCGTGAGGAGTGCTTGTGTGTATATGTATATGTATATATATATACACATACATACATACATACATACATACATACATACATACATACACACACACACACAGTGGGGCAAAGTATTTAGTCAGCCACCAATTGTGCAAGTTCTTCCCCTAAAAAGATGAGAGGCCTGTAATTCATCATAGGTATACCGCAGCTATGAGAGACAAAATGAAAAAAAAAAAATCTCAAATCACATTTTTAAAGAATTTATTTGCAAATTATGGTGGAAAATAATTATTTGGTCAATAACAAAAGGTCATCTCAATACTTTGTTACATGCCCTTTGTTGGCAATGACAGAGGTCAAACGTTTTCTGTAAGTCTTTACAAGGTTTTCTGGTATTTTGGCCCATTCCTCCATGCAGATCTCCTCTAGAGCAGTGATGTTTTTGGGCCTTCGCTGGGCAACACAGACTTTCAACTCCCTCCAAAGTTTTTCTATGGGGTTGAGATCTGGAGACTGGCTAGGCCACTCCAGGACCTTGAAATGCTTCTTACTAAGCCACTCCTTCGTTGCCCGGGCGGTGTGTTTGGGGTCATTGTCATGCTGAAAGACCCAGCCACGTTACATCTTCAGTGCCCTTGGCTGATGGAAGGAGGTTTTCACTCAAATCTCACGATACCATGGCCCATTTCATTTCTTTCCGTCACACGGATCCGAGACGTCCTGGTCCTCTTGGCAGAAAAACAGCCCCAAAGCATGATGTTTCCACCCCCATGCTTCACTGTAGGTATGGTGTTCTTCGGATGCAACTCAGAATTCTTTCTCCTCCAAACACGACGAGTTGAGTTTTTACCAAAAAGTTCTATTTTGGTTTCATCTGACCATATGACATTCTCCCAATCCTGTTCTGGATCATCCAAATGCTCTCTAGCAAACTTCAAACGGGCCTGGCTTTAGCAGGGGGACACGTCTGGCACTGCAGGAATTGAGACCCTGGCGGCGTAGTGCGTTAGTGATGGTAGCCTTTGTTACTTTGGTCCCAGCTCTCTGGAGGTCATTCACTTGGTCCCAGCTCTCTGGAGGTCATTCACTAGGTCCCCCTGTGTGGTTCTGGGATTTTTGTTCACCCGTCTTTGTGATCATTTTCACCCCACAGGGTGAGATCTTGCGTGGAGCCCCAAGATCGAGGGAGATTATCATGGTCTTGGTATGTCTTCCATTTCCTTAATAATTGTCCCACAGGTTTATTTCTTCACACCAAGCTGCTTACCTATTTGCAGATTCAGACTTCCCAGCCTGGTGCAGGTCTACAATTGTGTTTCTGGTGTCCTTTGACAGCTTCTTGGTCTTGAACCATTAGTGGAGTTTGGAGTGTGACTGTTTGAAGGTTGTGGACAGGTGGTCTTTTATACCGATAAGGAGTTCAAACAGGTGCCATTAATACAGGTAACGAGTGGAGAGGACAGAGGAGTCCTTAAAGAAGAAGTTACAGGTCTGTGACAGCCAGAAACCTTGCTGGTTTGTAGGTGACCAAATACTTATTTTCCACCATAATTTGCAAATAAATTCTTAGAAATTCGGACAATGTGATTTTCTGGATTTTTTTTTTCATTTTGTCTCTCATAGCTGAGGTATACCTATGATGAAAATTACAGGCCTCTCTCGTCTTTTTAAGTGGGAGAACTTGCAGAATTGGTGGCTGACTAAATACTTTTTTGCCCCACTGTATATATATATATATACACTTTTCACTTCTGTATATATATAACAGCTTTTTATACACCTTGTGTGCAAAATATGCGCTGCAGGGTTAAGCATCTTATATGTAACATATCTTTTCATTATTAAATCCTTCTGGGTTCACCTGGTAGAAGGTCTGTGTTTCCCTTCATGAGCTGCGTGGCCCACCACAGCAAGGGGCCAGCCTTTGGCCCTCAAGGGAGGCTGGGATTGCCCTTTCAGGCACTTGCTCCTTGACCTGAGGCCAGACAGGAGGAAAGGGAGATCACCTGTAGGGGGGAGTCTACCACCCATCTGGTCTTTTGATTTATTTTCACCAGTTCCTCAACGTTAATGATAATGTATCATTATGCTTGTGTCAGGATGTTAAACATGTTTTGTATGAATAGTGGCTGTTATGTTGCTCCAACGTACTTTGCTGTTTTTCTTTTGCAAGACGTGGCTCCATTGGCTGATGATGTGGATTCCACTTGGCTCTCTCTGCCGGACCAGCTCAGGGGGCGGGGCGCTCCTCGGAACCCGGTGGGAGACAAGATGGATATAAGATATAGAGCCATAATACAAGATGTAATACAGATTATAGATTATAGATGTTATATAGTCACTGGGAGAAACACAACTAGGACAACACCTTTGATACAGTTAGAGCGTCACTGGGAGAACACGCACTTGGGACAACACACTGTGATACAGTAGGAGTTCCTGAGAACACCATGGTACAACACTGTGATACAAGTAGAGAGCCACTGGAGAAGAACACCATTGGTACAAACACTGGTGATACAGTACAGAGCCACTGGGAGAACACCACTGGTACAACACTGTGATACAGTAGTCACTGGAATCACTGTGATACAGTACAGTCACTGGTACAACACTGTGATACAGTAGAGTCACTGGGACAACACCGTGATACTGGATGTTTAGATATAGAGTCACCGGGAAACCACATCTAGGAAAGTAGAAAGAGTATCAACATGCAGCCAGGTATGCTACAGATGTGTGCTAATGGGACAGCTGTGTGTTCATGGCACACATGTATGCTTGTAGTACAGCCGTGTTCTCAGTACAGCCATGTGCTCATGGTACCTACTGTGGAGCTCAGTACCAGATGGTGTGCTCATGGTACAGCCGTTACACATTGGTCACCGCTGCAACATGCTGTCGTGTTCATTCAGCTCGTCTTCAGCTAGAAAACAGGCGCGAGATACAGGAAGCACCAACATGACAGGGAAACAGGAAAACCACATAGGGCGGTGCAATTTACCATGGCAAACCAGCCAGGATGTTATCGTATACATGATGTGTCAAAGCAACAGGTGAATGTGGGCAAAAAACAACCAAACAAGACAAAGATTTGCCTTTTCTATGTCTATGCTCATGATGGGATTTTGAAATGTATAGGACGCACGTTGATCATTAGGACTGTTGGACACATCAATTTCAACTTCAACATCTTTATCTTTTTATTTAGACAGTGTCTACTGACAATGCGATCCATTGGCCAGATGAAAGCCAAAGCGATCCGTCTCCATCCGCCGCCACTGATCGCGGCTCAACAGAACACACAGACCGTCTCCTCTATGGCGGCGCTCTACATCTTTCTGGAGCCAGGAGACACCATGCACTACAAAACACAGCTGACGCAGCCACTAGTGATATTCGTATTCATGTTAGAATAATTCAGTATTCCACAGTTGTAATCTATATAATCCTAAAGAAAATTATTTTTCACAGAGTGATAAAGAGTTTACCTGGTTAATAATTAAAAAGTAATATTCACACAGCTTTTTTAATTGCCTACTTCAGTATAGGTAGAATGTGAGCAAAAAGCAAAAAAAAAAAGTAAGTGTGGTTACTGACTAGCATTGACGAAAGCTCTCTTAAAGCACCTGCAAACGTACCTCGAGATGGAACAACTTGGCAGCAGAAGCACTCAGTGTCAGACTGATTCGATGGAAGCAACCATTCACAGTAAGGAGAATGCCGACACCAAATCTGGCGTCAATGTATGTCCACAAATCTTCGTCTTGACTCTTCATTGAAGTAAGAAGCCCCGCTGGCTTTTAGCGCTCATCTGCGGTGGGCTTATCTTACTTGTACCCAGATTGTCAACGCAAATTAAGGTCGGTTATTTGGGTTTTAACTAAAGAAGATCTTGTCAGAGAATATTGATAAATATTCATTGGGCTGCTTTTTGAACTCATGGTCTTAAGACATTGTGGGTAACTTACCTTAGTTTGTCACAGATATTACTTTACATAGGATGTGGTCCTTACTGTCAAAACGACGCAACACTTTATGGGATGTCTCTGTGTTTTTAGGACTTGCTCCGTCTCCTCCCACCCTTTTGTGTCACTTTTATGGGATGTTTGTGTGTTTTAGGGATTGGGACCACGCAGCTGGGCGCCTGGTTATACTGTCCAAATATACATCGTTTATTTATATTATATAATTATATTGTGATAGTTCACAAAGTAAATATGTTTTTGTTTGCAAAAGGAAGCTTTTGCTCTAATAAGCTTGATACTCATCTAGACCTTTTTTTTATTTCTCTAGTAGACTCGTGAAGTTGACTCATCCTAGTCACCGTTAACAGCTTCTGGTGTATTGACGCTTCCAGGACACTTATATGATGTTCGTAATTCTCCCAGTGCCACCATTATGTATGTCTTCTGCCACCAAATCTTTTGTTTTCTTCCTCAATTTTTAGAACAGGTATTGTTGTGATTCTTCTAACCAGTGATTACACATTGTAACAGTCCTGTCTGAGTTCAGATGGTGTTATCAGTGTCGTGTGTGTCTGTCTTCAGGCCCCCTTTAGGGCCTCATCCCGTTTTAGCCTTTTTTCCTGTATCTAAATACCCTGTTGGATATTCTTACTGTACACCCATGGCTCTGAGGGCAGAGGAGGGGGTTATTCGTTGCTGCTGCTAGTATTGCTTCTGTTTCCATTAAAGACCTCAACCCATCCACTCTCCATCCTGTTCCATCGTTTTTGAACACCTGGCTTTCAAACTTACCCAGCCCAAACCTCTCATTCAAGTTTCAATCATCTACGCCCCCCCAACCCCAACCCATTCATTCATACCAGATCTCTCTGAATTAATTCACAGCTACTATCTTCATCTCGTCCATCGGTTTTTACTTCATGTTGGTGTAGTCTATTTTATTGTAGTGGGTATACTTGATGACTTCCTCCCCAGCCTCGTAACAGCCGTCGCCGTCGTTGTACGTGTTTGTAGCGGCTTCTTATGGGGTCGTTTGCACCACACTCACATAACGAGGGGTCTCAACCTGCGCATGGATTTAGGTGTAACGATTATCAACAATCATGGAATCAGTTTAATAACTGTATGACAATAGAACACAAAATGACAGTTCTCCTTTTATATCTATGAGCATAGCCTAAAAGTAACAACTTAAAATTAATTTGATGCAACTGTTTACACCATGGCTATACTCAATGCATGGGAAGGAAGAAGGAGATTTGTTCCATACTCTTCATGCTCTAATATATATGCTCTTAACTGTTGTTATCTACATACCATACAGGTATTGAATATGTAAAAGTCTTGAATTTATACTGACTATAAATATGACCATGATTAAGCTATTACTCTCCATTTGCCATAGTAATTTAACTTTATGATATTTATTTGTGTATGTAACTGTCATGTAGGGCTGTACATTTACTATTCTTTCTTTCCCCCACTCTCAAGCCAGGATGGCTGTTTTAAATTCCTCGCACTCAGTCCAGTGCTCTCATCTAAAGTAACGAGATTTACGAATGGGATTACTTGTCTTCTGTTAACTACTTGTTATGTAGTATATCTCATTTATGGGGGAGGACCACAACACACACACCACACACACCACCCATACCACGACTATCACCTCACACATCCACGCATATTTCGCCTCACGCACTCACACACACTTTTCTCGTGATTCTTTTCTGGCCTGGTCTCCGTAGACCTGGTAGTGGTATCTGCTTGCTGACAGCGGTCACCGAAGCGGCAGCAATAGATTTTGGGCGGCCAGGTTTAAACTAAACTAACACTCGAATATGGTCTAGTTTGCTTTTTCATACTTAGGTAGGTTTGAATGAATTGTAGCATTGTAGCCTGGGATCTGTAGTGTTTGTGTTGTGTGTTCTTTTATCGTTTTAACCATGTTGTTTTCAACTCTTAACTTTGATCTGTGTTGGGTTAGGCTGGGTAAAAAAATAGATTTTAATAGATTTGGATCATTTCTTAAATTTTCGCCAGTATCGATTCATTTAGGGCATCTAATCGTTGTTTTTTTGTTACATTTATTATCTATTTTTACACTTTAATAACATCCTTTAATGCTAATTGCAGTGTGTGTAATGTTGGAGTTTTCAAGTTACTTGTCAATTACCTTTCTAATTTCAAAATGCACTTTTGAGACTTGAGCAGTTTTGTTTCACAGCTCAAGTTGTAAACCTGTACAATGCCAAGTTTGACTTTAAACCTCTTGTTTAGAGGGTGAAGAGTAAAAAATAGTACATTGTATTTTGTAACACAGTTGAGCATTTTCATTATTTAGAGCAGATTGAAGTGTCGAATTGTGATTAATCGATTCTAGACTAAATGATATTGAAATTGCTTCGTCACAGAGGACAGGGCAGAGGCGAAGGCTTTCGTGCTACTATGAATGTAGGAGATAACTTCCCCCCCCCCCGCCTGTAAAGTATTTTATTTTCAGTTTACCCAACCGGTATTTGCGAATAAAATAACACTTATGTAAAAGTTCGGTCACAAAACGATTTGATACATATCCCGTGTTACATTTTGTTTAAGTTGGGTTAAGGCCTATACGGAAATTCTGGAACGTTCCGGAGTATACGGCGTCATACCTGCGTATCACGTATCATCACTGGTTTACTCCTTCAGCCGATTTCAACCCTACATTACTCCCGGATTGGTAAATAATACTGCGTATGGACTTCTTGACCCTTACTTCAAACTGCTTATAGCTTTACCCAACACATTCAACTTTCCGCCCACACGTAGGACATCACATCCTCCCATGGCCTCCCAATCCACATATGTCTCCGCAACCGACTCTCCATCTCTAACCCCTGGCATTCAACTTGTTCATTTTTGAATCCGCCCCGAACCGCATAAATCAGTTTCCACCATCTTAAATCCATCTGACAGTTTCTCTTCCACTTGCATATCAAACACTCTCTCCGCCCTACCCTTCCTGTTAAATCCTCCCCATGACTGTCTAACTCTACAACAACCACACTGTCTACCTCCCTCAACACTGGCCCCCTGAAAACTAAAACTGTCACTGTTCATCCATCGTTCCCTGTATCACCAGAACTTCACAACTCGAAAACAACTTAGACAACTAGACGGACAATACACAAAAAAACGTCTCACAGTACACACCTCTCCCTCCAAAGCACCTTACATAATCTCGCACTCACAATACCTGTTCTGTCTTTCTACTCGTGTGGCATCATTATTCTGGATCCTCAACCCACACTCTTTTTTTCCTTCATAAATAATCCCTCAAACCCCATAGGAAAAATCATCCTCTTCATCCCCTGGACAATGCAATAAATTTCCTTATCATTTTTTATTCCAAGATAGATCATCCACAACCACGCTTGCACCTACTTTGCACAAGCCTTGAACCTCCACTTCCTTACCTCGACCACCGGCTTGCTCTTCTCACTAACCACGCAGACTCTCATAATACTCTCCACCCAAACACTATTCTCCACAGAGCGCGTTCGATTTTTGACGAACGGTGCAGTGATCTTTGGCTTTAGCTTCTTGACGCAAAGGGGTACCCTTGTGCTTCTTTTTCGACAGGGTTTCAACTCGTTTACTCTTGCTTTCCCTCACGGGCCAATATTATGAAGCTATGAGCATTCATTCCATTGGGCAACAATAATTTTTTGATCAGTGTCTGGTGTAGTGAGGTCGTTGGCAACGATCCTTAGCTACCACACTGATCCAAAAAATTATTGTATCTCTCAATCAAAGACCAACAGGACAACTGTCGTCCCTTAGCCTTAAACCTACATGTTGGTGTAATTAACAAAGACCGTTGTGTAGTTGTGTTCGAGTAATGTCACAGATTTCACTGTAATTAAATTGGGGTCTTCCGTTAGCCAATGGGATGAATTGGCTCATAGCTATATCATATTTTGCCGTGGAGGGATTCACCATTGTAATGAGTGAAATCCCCCGTGTGTCGCAAACAGAGCACAAGGGGTCCGGTCGCGTTAGCATGGTATGATGCTCAAAGGTTCTCTATGTCTCGCATGCCTTGGGTCCCTGTCTTGCCCATAGGATGAAATGCTTTTACAGTTCATAGATTGCGTTGGAGGGATTTCACTGTGTAAGGGGTTGAACCCCAGTTCGAAAAAAAGAGCACAAGTGTCATCCCTTTTTGCGTCAGAAGCTGATGCCAAAGCTAGTTCGAAAATCGACGCACTCGGAGTGGAATGTGTTGCCTCCACATGGATAATCTATTTTACCTTCCCTCCTTCTTTTTTGGACCTCATGCCTTCTGATCATTCGTCTCTCAAGGGCTGTTTCACCTCTTCTCACCCATCATCTAAGACACATAACTCCTCCCTAAAAGTCCTGGCACCTTCCCCCACCTCTTAGCTGGGCTGCCATTACCCCCTCCTTAAAAAATCTGGCCTTTGCTCGCGCCCCAACATACCTTCAAACAGTCCACCTCACATTCTCTCAATACTGGAACGAGCATCGCAACATACAACTCAAGCAATGCTCCTCTCCAATAAATCTGACGAAACTTCCAATCCGTTCGAACCACACACAGTACTGAACAGCTCTCCTACTTAAAGTTCGACCCAACGACCTCCTCTTCCTCTGACTCGGCTCCTCCCTATTACTCCTCTCCTCGACCGTCAGTGCTGCCTTCGACACTGTCAATCCCTCGATTCTCCTCAAGCCGCTCTGCATCCATTGGCATATCACTGACTCCTCTTTCTCGTTCTACCTCCTACCTGTCTGAATAAGGATTCCAATAC
>OLKM01005388.1:0-17335 GCA_900291075.1 Melanogrammus aeglefinus | reverse complement strand
CTCGCCCATCATGCAGATCAACTGATCGCACACTGGTAGATGGACAGGGTTAAGACGCGTGCCCTCTTCCTTTTTGGCCCATGCTTGCCCAAGATGGTCTTTGAGAAATGGTCGAACTCAGGCCAGTAGCTCATCAGCCAAGGTAAATTCCATTACCAGATGACCCCAGCAGCTCGTGTGTCTCCCGGAAATGCCAAGGACCGCGTACACTTAGAAAACTTGGTTCACGGCCACAATGCGTCGCAACACCTCTCGCCAATACTTTGCCGCGATCATCGTTTTGTTGCCTTCAGAACAACATCAACCGTGCCTGCATTTCGGTGACCTCGCTGGAGAAGTGCGAGGCATGCACTGCGGGGTGACTGCGCTCTTCTCGTGGGCATGACTCTGTCGGGTGTTTCCAGTCCACTGTAACCGGACAGACAAGCGGTGAAAGCATTCGGCTGCCCAGCGGCCAGCATTTGCACGCCAAAAGCAATAGACCATTCCAGTCGAAGGGGGAGATTAGACCAATCCAATCCTTGACACGACTGTTTATTCGGCAGTGCACAAAAAAAAAATCCATTCGTGCAGACATCGGGGTTTTATTTCCGTCGTTCCGTTTGATGCCTACATATTTATCGCCCGGGTTTGTGGTAGGTAGCGGGGGGTAACATTAGCAATAGCTAGATTCTTTTTTCACTCACGAGCTCTCCCCATTAGCGCAAGGATCAATTGGAAGGCTGTACTGGCATCGGCGCGTTGGGTGGGTTGACATTCCTCTTTCTCATCACATGGGCGTGGTGTCATTCATGGTTAAGGTTTCGCGCTTCCGCAACAATCTCCTCCATCCTCACATCCCTCCTCTTCTCCTTCGCGTCCCATCTCCGTGAGAGGACCATCTTCCTCATCGTCGCGGTGTCCGGTGGGGGGTTCCGGCGCGGCTTACGATGCTAAACCTCTCCCCGCCTGTAGCACCTGATAGGCCTAACTAGCACTAGCATGCTCCCCCGCTAAGTGCTGGGCTGGTGTGTTTTTATGAAAAACGAGGTCCAACACCGGAACATTTGAAATGCGGCTAAACGCCTGTTGTCTTTCACTTTTTTTTCTTTAGTCCTTAGCGAAACCACTCCGTTGATGTCTCATCATGTCTGTGATTATCAATTTCTCATCAAGTTTTCACTTATTCACCCGTTTTTTTATTTTTTCACCATAGGACTGGCCTCAATTGACAGGTTATGGGAGGCGGTTAACTGTCAACATTAGGCCAAACTATATTGAGTATCAGAATCAGATATTTGGCTTTGTGTTCTTATGACATTCCGTGTTATAATAAATGAATTTTAAATTGAAATACCCTATTTAATAATTACCACGTGATAACTAGTTAAGGTTACAAACATTCATTTAAAAAAAAAAAAAAGTTTCTTTCGGTGGTGTGCCCCCCCACTGGCCTGGGAATGGTTGGGGCCCCCTGGGGCACAGTGCCGTCGTGCCCTAATGGTAGAGATCCGCGGCCTGCCTTCACAGTTACGAGGTGTTTTTAGTGGATGGCTTTGTACAAACGGCAGAGCTGCCATAGTCAGTGCTGCTGCGATTAACAGCGCACACCCACACACACACACACACACACACACCCACCCCAGCCACCACCCACCCACCCACCCACACCACACACACACACACACACAACACACACACACACACACACACACCACACACACACACAACACACACCACACACACGACACACACACACACAACACACACACACACACACAACAACACACACCACACACACCACACACACACCACAACACCACGAGACCGCCGAGACGCGACCGAGCCGCCGACGTTCGTAAAACATTGGCGACTGCGAACTCAAGGTGTTTAATGCTTCTGCGACGGCTTGCAACTACGTAGCAACCATTCTAATTCACCACCGCTGCAACCCAGGTCTACGTCGCATGTCGGGAATCTTTGGATGTGAAGTTGCGCTTTATTATGTAGGCTATTTCTATATTAGAACCTACCCAACAAGACATGTTCGTATATTGCAATCTGTTTGTGCGGCGAACTAATTATATTATAGGTTAGTAAGCGGAAAGCCACAAAAACGAGTAGCCCAAGTAATTTCAGTGTTTCCCATACATAGACCTATGTGTGGCGCCGCCCGGGGCCCACAGAATTCAACATTCGAGCGCCACAGGAATGATTCTGTCTTCTTTTTTTTTATTAAGCGCGATTTGGGAAATATTAAAATCGTTCCGGTTCATTCATCTCCGTTAAGCACTCGTTGCTCCCTGTCATTCTCGTGTCACACACAACACACCACACAGCACGGGACGGGAAGCGAGGCGACGATACGGCGAAACATGAACCCACCGGTCAACCGCTCGCTTAGCAACCAGACACGCTGGGGTTGAGAAGTGTAACCTATACTGCTACTACTACTACTACTGGTAACTACTACGGAGGATTATAAACAAAGACGTGAATTCAGGCAATAAATCCACTTTCATTGAGCAGCGGGTTTTAAAGTTCGGTGTGCAGCTTAAAGTACAGACGGATGGAAACTACTGCAGTTGCTCGTAAAGTGTAAACCCCAAATAAGTCGGAGAAATAAGTGTTTCTATAGCGGACACACCACCTCTTATATTCCGCATAGAATTCTATCCGAACAGATAATTGTTATTCCCGATTGAGGCTATATATATATATGTTACTTTCTATTCCGATGAGCGGTCTGCTTCCAATCTATGCGGATTCAGATCTTTGTCCGCATGTAACCGCGGGCTCGCCCCGCTGCGCTGCCTGGCACGGTCGCAATGCTTGAGGTCAATGGAAAAATATATTTTGCCACAGACAAGACGGTCGGCGGACATTTGCAGTTACCAAAGGTTATTATGATATACTTGGTCTAACACACCTGCCCAAAATATTTGTAACTCAGGAAAAGCATTTAGAACTTCAACGTTATTGATATTGAACATCCCGCATCCGTCATCATAGACAACGTCTTGGTAATCGCAGCGAACACTGCGAGTTAAGAAGAGAAATTAGAGGGTTAAGTTAAGATCACGGGCCCGGGTACGGTGCCCATATCAAAAAGAAATAAAACATTTATTACATTATATTCTTAAATATTTATTTAAAAAGTTTATTTTATAAAAAGTTTTTTTTCTGCGCCCAAAAAAAGGCCTCGGTCCAGACGAGACGGAGCAGCTTGAGGAAGGTAGTGCTAGTCTGAAATGAAGTTGAACGAGGGGCCCAAATGGTTGTGGCTAGTAAATGTTATATAAAGATATTATAATACATTTTATTGTCGAATTTCCTAGGCATCAAAACAGTGCTAACAAGGACCCAGTGCTTCTCAGGGGCCGGGCTGTTGCGGAGAGATACTGATAATATTAGGCCAGGACGACAGCAGACAAAATTGTGCTGAAACAACATGTGAGGGTGGAAACAGATTAGTGTATTTTAACTTAAAAAAATAAGCGTAGGGAAGTAATTTCGATCCTTCGGATGTTCCTGGTAGACGTTAGCAAGGGAGGGAAAATGAGAGGACGTCAGGGCGACTGGATTCAAATCGCAGAATGGGTAACAATGCCCCAGTTTTAAACCTGGCTATACCATAACCAGCGCATTGGTTACTCAAGCATATTATGATTTATTTATGGATCTATTTTTCTTTTTACACAATGTGTTAAATGTTTAATAACAAATTAAATAATGGTATTTTATATTATTTAAGGGATGTTCTGCAGACTTTGTTAGGCAAGCACCAAGGCCTGCACCCAAAGAAAGGTGCAAATAAGAGGGCGTTGGTTTTTTAGGTAGTTTCTGATGGGTCAGGGCAAGCTTTGCACATTAGGCTAATGCAGTTTCATTATTTTAGTTTGTTGCCTTGTTGTTACTAGTAGTATATTGTTACTATTTATTTAATTTTTCCTTAAAAAAGTTAAATATTGGTTCAGGTAGGTCTTGAGTTTATTTCTACTTGAAATAAAAACCTCCAGCTTTAGTTGCCTGTTGCATCCATTCCTTGAATGTCACAGAATCAAAAGTTCAGGTAAAAAACTTGTGCGCTGACGCCGCCGCGCCACGCCGCCACCACCCCCCCCACACACCCACGGTTTGATGTCAAACAATGAATGAATTTAAGATATCTTGCATTTGCTCAGTACTAAGAAGCTTTATTTTGTCTTTTCAGAGATAATGGATTGTTCAGAAAGGACTAAACGAAGGAAAATATCAGCCAGAGTGGAAGAACACTTTCGTTTTCTTGAAAATGATTCTACTGAACCGGACGATTTTTTAGTGCATGATTCAGAACATGACATTTCTACGGACACTTTTTATGATGTTGGCGATCACAGTGAATTGGAGAATTTGGTGCACAATGCAGAAGATGAAAATGATGAAAATGGAAATTTTTTTGATGCGCTTACTGAATGTTTGATTTTTGATTTTGAAATGTAAGTTTCGGCATGATAGGCGACTGTGACTTGAATATTGAGTCTGACCATGAAGATGATACAGGTGGGCTTGCAGAGTGGGCTGCTGAATTCAATATCCCACATACTGCCCTATCAGCACTTCTCAAAATTTTAAGTCGGAAGGGTCTTAGTGTGCCAACTGATGCTAGAACTCTTCTGTCCACAGACAGATCATGCGAAGTGAAAAATGTAGCTGGGGGATCATATTATCACTTCGGAATTGAGAATTCTCTTATAGCAGAATTGGCATCGTTAGGTAATTTGGTGAGTGTAGCGGACAAACTCACACTTAGAATAAATGTTGATGGTTTACCCTTATTCCGCAGCTCCAACGTGAATTTATGGCCTATTTTGGGTAGGGTAAAGGAAATCCCAGACTGTGGTGTCTTTGTAATTGGTGTATACTCTGGTGTATCTAAACCCTCTCCTTTGCAAGAGTATTTGCACGAGTTTATAGAAGATATGAAAGCAGTTGCCCAGGAGGGTATTATGTACAATGGTGTACATTTCGAAGTGGCAGTTCCTGATGCATTCATTTGCGATGCTCCAGCTCGTGCATACCTAAAGTGTGTGAAAGGTCATACTGGCTACTATGGATGTGAGCGGTGCACTGTAAAAGGAGTACATGAGAATAAACGAGTTACTTTCCCTGAGTTATCTGCTGAGCTTAGGACTGATGAGAAATTCCGTGATCAACGTTATGAAGAGCACCAAGTTGGAGTTTCACCATTAAATGAGCTGGGTGTAGGATTAGTGACCAGTTTTGTCCTTGATTATATGCATCTTGTGTGTTTAGGGGCAGTGCGCAGGTTGTTGTTTCTTTGGTTGAAGGGACCACTGAGATGCAGGCAATCAGTTAAAATTCTCTCTGTGATTTCAACGTACATGTCTTCTCTCAGACGTCATATGCCCAGCAATTTTGCAAGGAAACCACGTTCTTTATTAGAATTTAGTTCCTGGAAAGCCACTGAACTCCGTCAGTTCTTGCTCTACACTGGGCCAGTTGTCCTCCTCAATAATGTTCCAAGTAGAATTTATAGAAACTTCTTACTTCTGTCTGTTGCCATAAGAATTCTTCTTAGTTCTGCCTTATGTTCTCCTGAAAATTATAACTATGCAGAGGACATTTTGATAGTCTTTGTTAAAGATTTTGCGTCAATTTATGGGAATGAATTTGTTAGTTACAACGTTCATTCACTGATCCACATTGCCCAAGATGCACGGAAATTTGGCCCTCTGGATAATGTTTCTGCTTTCCCTTTTGAAACATTTTTAGGTACAATGAAAAAACTTGTACGCCGCCCCCAAAACCCTGTCCAACAAATTGTCAGGCGGATACATGAGAGGCAGAAAGTGTCAAATCCAAATAATATATCTGTTTCCTCTCCTCTAAAGCCGCGAACACACCAAAAGCGTTACCCGCGTACCATGTACGCGCGTAACGCAGCTAAAATGTTGCTTGACCATTTTGTGTCAAAAATGGTCAGATACGCGCGTAACGCGCGTAGATGAGACCGCCCAATTTCTCCCGCTCATTCTCTTTCCAAAGCTCCGCAAACATGAAGGTCACTACCATCGGTGAATGATAGAGCTTGGATCGAGTTAGATTAAATAATCTCGGATATAAATAACAATAATCGGGTTAAATAGCATGGTATACATGGTATATAATAACACATGGTGTGTCTGTTGTGTTTCCAGCATTCGTAGTGTTGATCAGCAGGGATATAGTCCGCCAAGACGTTGAGGTTGCTTAGCAACCAGAGACGCTGTCCATGCAAGTGAATGGAGCGTTCCCTCTTCGTCATAACTATCAAACCAAACATCCTTCACATTCACCGAGCGAACATTATGAAAGTTAAAATGCACATTTCTCGGATAGAAATGTTTACATAAACGCATTTAATGGCGTAACTATGTTACTATTTCCACCCAGAATAAAGAAAGATGTCGGCCGGCCGTATGCTTCTGTGCAAGCTCTCTCTGCCAGTGACGTCGGGTCAAGCTCAACGCTGATTGGCTATTGCGGTGCGTACGCGCGTAAAAAGTTCAATTTTTTGAACTCCTCGTACGCGCGTATATGTACGCGCGTATATTATATCGTGCGTCAATATACGCGCCTCATACGCGCCTAACCGTGCGTTCACACCAAACGCGCAAATTTGTGTCGCCCGTTCGCGTTGTCGCCGAAGTTTTGTCGCGCCACACATCATAATCTGTCGCTGTGCAAGTTTTGTCGAATCTGTCGCGCCACCGGTACGCCCGATCTCGTCTTGATCTCGGAAGCCTAAGCAGGGTCCGGCCTGGTTAGGTACTTGGATGGGAGACCGTTCTAGGAAAACCCAGGTGCTTGTATGCTATGAGTGCTCTGCGTCTGCGAGATACCGTCCCCAGCTATGGGTAAATAGTGGGTAGATGGGACCCAGCCTTGAAAGGCAACCCATCTAGGAGAAGGCTACTTCAAACAATAAACCAAAGATGGTGCTCGCGTCTCTCTTCCGATTCCTCACAAGGGAAACGAACAAAGGGCGGATAAGGCTATAATGACTGAAACGGCCGGAGTAGGATAGTGAGGAGTTGCGCGCCCACAGTCCTTAATTAGCATTGTGTATAAAGTCTTAACAATGGAGAACCCAGCTGGAGACGACGGTGTGGTGGACGACTCGTCTGAGGACGACATTAGAGAGAGAGAGAGAGCGCCACAACTTGACTCCAGGTCCTCCATTTCACAACCATGTCCGACATTGCATGTCTTTACCTTTTTAAAGACAAGCATTTAAAGACAAAAGCATTTAAAGACAAGCATTGCATGTCTTTAGCTTGAGCGGGAAGTGACACGCTACGTCACTCAATGAAGTGAACGCTGATTGGCTTGTAATTCACGCGTCATCACGCGAAATTCGCGTCAAAGTTGAAAAATTTGAACTCGAGCGAATCTGTCGTCGCGCCACAAAATCCACGTGAACGCGCTCGCCAGAAGACGGCGAAAGTGTGTGGCGCGACAAATCAACATTTGTCGCCAGTTTTCTCTCGCGAAAATCTCGCCCGATACGCGTCTCTACGTTCACTTTGTATGGGATCTTGTCGCCCCGTCGCGTTTGGTGTGAACGCACGGTTAACGCGAGTAAAATGTGTCTTATACGCGTGTAACGCGTGTACGCGTCTCATACGCGCGGTAAACCAATGGTTCCCTATGGGAAAAATGGCCGATTTTATACGCGTGATACGCCGGGTAACGCTTTTGGTGTGGCCGTACCTTTAGACAGCTCCACTTTTCTGGACCACTGCTTGAGTCAATGGGAACATACGAACAGTATAGACGTTACGATGATGGACAGACTAATCTCGTCTAAAACTGGAAATGACTGTTTTTCTGTCGGGGGAAGAGTTGTTCTTGTGAGAAACATTTTGTCATCTGCTGGAACTGTCAAAGTATTATGTAGTTGCTTTGAGAACGCCAAATCCTTTTTCAGCTATCCTTTGGACTCGGAGCGCCTTGGAATTCTTGTTCGTTTTCAATTTTATCCAAAGACTTTCAGATCATACCTGTGGAGGAGCTAAAAACCAAAATGGTTCTCTTACCATTTAAGACTGGCTATGTGGCATTGCCACTGTTGCACTCGTGTGCTTTTTTTTTTTAAAGCAACACTAAACCACTTTTCCTGTGTGTCGCACGAATGCTTTTTTTTATTATTATTTTTTTGTTATTTTTATAATCCAGCAAATGTCCACAGACAAGGTAGAGTATGTTGCATGATTGTATGAAAGTATAGAAAGTAAAGATATAGCAGGGGAGAGGTAGAATTGGAGAAACAAGTGTTTTAAACTAATCGATTTTAAAGTGAGCGCAATTACGAATTGTTCACGTTTAATCCTAGTTACACATGCTTCAGATAGGCTATTATGATTTGTGTTCGTTTCCCATAGGCTAAACGAAGCTAATCTAAATGTGGAGTTTGGCTGAGCGTGTTCCTTAGATACAAAAAGTCCTCCAGTTGTGTCCAGATTTATTTTCACGTGACATGTAGGCTATCTAGCTTACAGCCATGGTCAGGAAACCTCACTAACTTCAAAACGTTTTCACTCCGTTTTTAAAGTGACAGCCACCTATTAACCTCTCATCGCCAATATAGTGTAGGCTATGACTTAAATTACCTAAAGTTAAACATTTTTGGCGAATTTACCTTCTAATAACACAGAATGCACATATGCAATAGATATGGGCCTATTTGTATTAGTTTATCTGACACGCAACTTGGATGTATATGGGCTGGGGGGGGGAGGGGATTTGGGTTGGGTTGGGGGGCCCATCAGACATTTGTGCCCAGGGGTCTATGATTGGTTAATCCAGCCCTGTCGGCCGCTAGGGTGTGTCTCATATTTTCTTGGCTAGTATTGCGCCACTGCTGAATACATTGTAGGGGAAACACTGGATGAACCACTGAAATGATTTTGGAAATATTATTTTAAGGTACAAAAAACTCTTTGGTGTTGCATTAATCTTTCTTCTTCTTTCTTCTTTTTTTTTTGAAGAATGTTGCCTTTTGCAATTGTGGAGTTTGTGGACGGTGGAGGTCTGGCAGTAATACCATCTAGGTGGTTTACTGGGCCAGAAGAGGAAGCGTGTTTTTGGCCACCAGGTCGAACAAACATATCCAAGGCGGTCTTGGAGGGATATGCCCCTCAGGCTGACTCGACAAAACACAAACTTTGTGTCTTGGGAAAAGCAGGTAATGTGTCCGTGATATATGACATTATTTCTGTGTGAATTCAATTGAAATTTGCTCTCTTGGATTAACCTAAATGCAAACTACCGTAATTTCCCGACTTTTAGCCGCGGCTTATACATTGATTTTGCAAAATTTCTTCAGCTATGAGGTTGATACACGGGGACAGTTAATATGGTATCAATATGGTTTCGTTTCTTTTAACTTGCATAAAACACTGTCTTGTGGCTTATACACACAATGCTGTTTATAACGCTGGAAATTACTCTGTAGACTTGCCTAATTTGAAAGTGCAATTTCTGGTTAAATTCCATTTCTGTCTATCTCCCACAGCAGATCTTACAATTGCCAGACAAAAACAGAAACAGGCAGAGACCAATATAGACATACAGACAGAGTCCGAATCGACAGAAAATATGGGAAAGAGGGAAGCGTAAAAAGGAGGTAAGGACCATTTCCAATATAAATGTAAAAAAATAGCTGCAAGAAGCAATGTGTGGGTCCTGTGACAGGTTTAATTAGTGTGTTGAACTGTCCAACATTGACCCTTCCAAAGCCATGCCCGAAAACCGCCACAGGCCAATCGTGGTTTAGCAACTCTTAACTAGGCAAGGTAGGTTTGGCAAGCTTTCAAGTTTTGACTGGCACAGCCTTGTGGGCCATTAAGGGCACTTATGTGGATGTGTGGTTGCCCTAACCACGTAAAAACACAGTGAAATAACATTGTTGCACTATATAAAACATGATCTAGTTTTAGGCACATATTTTTTCTAACTATAAAGAATGGCATATTGTGTGAGATTTCCATAACCGCGAGATACGCTTCACGATGGCGGCAAAAAGTTGTTAAAAGATATTCAACAAGACGTATAGCCCGTCAGCAATCTGTTCTAAAATAACACCTATTTGAAGTACCAATCATGATATGTTGTCAAATACTTAAGTTAATGGGAAGTACATAGCATTAGCTGTATTGTTTCTTTTCGTCACCCGCCTGTTTCATTCGTATTGGCCAGGAGAGACGAACGAAACAACACATACATTCGACTTCTGCTTATAACACATGAACGGTTATAGCCTGGAAAATTTCAGTGTGGTACGATGTCTTCGAAAATGACATTCCATTGAAAAGTCATGGTTCTCCTCCTATGTAATAGAAGTGCAGGGTGCGAAAGCTTGACAGTTTTAGTTAATGTTAGTTACTTAACAGTAACTATGGAGGGCGGGACTTCTGGAAGGGTCTATTTCTTATGTTTTGCTGACATTGTTTAACTGGCACCAATGTCGATGTGTTTTACATCCACTACCTCATTGTTATTGCTGATCAGGCCCACAGAGCATGGGTTGCGTGGGACTGATCGTATGTAGTATGATAATGAATCAGTAATATCAGTATGCTTCCTGTTCATATTGTATGCATTTCTAGGCGAACAATTCTGTCTAGTGATGAGGAATCTGACGAAACAGCTGAGCCATCTTATCAGCCTCCCACACTTCCACGTAGTGGGCCATATCGGGCTCCACCACTTGTGTCATCATCGCCACCACCACCACCACCAACAGCTAATTCACCGCCCCCGCCTCCAGTGGGCCTGAGGGATCCCCGATTGCAAATTGCCCCGATTGGTTCTTCAGTTCAGTTGTCACCTCAAGCTTCAACATCCACAAGTACCCCCCGACGACCTCTACAACCCACTGCTCAACCAAGGGACAGCATGATGGTATGCCTCCTAACCCTTCTGGAGGACATCAAAGACACACAGCGAGTACAATTCAGAATGCTCCAGTCACTTGTGCAACAGAGGGATGGAACAACTACCTCGAGATCCGAACTACTGAATGATGCACGTTTCCCATTGAAAACAGTGGGAGATGTTGAAGCTAATGAGCAGAAACTGGCAGACCCTATTTATATGAAAGAACTGGTATGTACCATATGTCTTGTTACAGACCCAGTTCTATTGATATTTTGTAAAATGTAAATGAAAACAAAAAAAATGGAAATGGAAACCATACATTTGATTAAGAGAAGTGCTAGGACAAGATATCTAATCTTAACCCTTGTAAGGTGTTCATATTTTTCTTACACAGCAGATGTTCCCGGGTCTGGGGGACCCACCGCATTATTAAGCTTTTAAATCAATACAGCCATAGCAATTTATGTAAAAAATACTTAACAGATGTTTACTTTAGCTCAATTACCAATGATATAGACATCATTTATGGTTCATATTTGCTATTTACCCCTGTGAGGATTTTAGGATCATGATTTTTTGTACACATGTGTACACGTGTGTGAAATTGAGGAAATTCTATTATAAAAAAGGTGAAAAAAAATAGAAACAAAATGTTTCTATTTTTTGAACTTTGTGTGGGAATATCAGGTGCAGAAAAACATTTCAGACGAAAGACAACATTTTCAATAGTTAATCCAATTAGCTGTGAAATGTCATGTCATTTGTTCCTCCTTAGATTGCCGTGGTGGCAGATATTGGGGGAAATTCCATAGATGAGGCCACAAGACGAATGATGTCCTTCCTGCTGGACCAGTCTTTGGCAAAAGAGTACAATTTTGTCGGGCGCAATGGGAAAAGAGAATTCCGGAGTCTGAAACTCTTTGAAGTGTTATATGGTATGCATACTTGCTATAAGGCCAACATAATATGGACTAATTTACACCTGATAACATGTATAGGCTGTTCACCTGAGAGGCTGAGAGCCAGTCTCCTCATCCAATATCAGTCTGTGAACTCACAAATGCGCTTCTGGAAGAATGGTCAAAAATTCCTATGAACACATGTGAGGTTATCCCCCACCCCACCCCATCCCACCCCTCAGCAAAGTGATGTTAGGCATCTGTTGACATGAAATGACCCTCATATCTTTTCCTTGCAGGAAGCTTGAAAAAACATGCTATGACGAATACAATAACTAGAAAGGATGCGGAGAAAGCAACCTCTAAATGGCTAATTGGTGTCAGGGACAGGGGTGACTCTCGCTTTGCACGTCTGAGGTGAGTATCAAGTGCATGTACTTGATGTTGGGAGACAAATTTCCATTCCACTCCATTATAGACAGAATATGAGCAGAGATCATTTGCGTTGTTTTTTTTTACTTAGGGCAGCAGTTTTCAGATTACATTATGTGTTTAAATAATTGTAAATTAACTTCAATTTTTTCTCAGTTAAAATGATATATTAGTACACAGAATGGGCCTTTGCAATATTTGGATGAATGGTTGCTGATAATGGGCAATGGGCAATTTCTTTCTACAACAGTCAAAAACACTTTCTCAATTATGTAAGCGCATACTAAGGGCTGCACGATTATTGCCAAAATGATTATCATGATTATTTTGATCAATATTGATATCACGATTATTTACCACGATTATTCATTGATTTTAGCGAGAAATATTTTTATTGAATGTTCACGTAAACATAACACTGCTTTAACATCTGTGATCCATTGTACTATAATTCCTGCTAATGTACAAATCGTTGCATACATAACACAACACAACTAACCCTAACACAACTTAAATCATCAGGGCAAAGATTCTAATGTTTAAATTGTGAACGATTTATATGCAATTAAATGCAGTCAAGCTCATGTAGGGTTCCATCGTTCTACTTGACCATAGGTCAGTGTAGTCCATGAGCCAAGACCCCAAAATTGGCCTCCCGCAATCGAACGGGTGGGCAATTTCTAGTTTGTTTTTTTGACTTTTGACTTGACTTAGCCTTCTCTAGTGAACAGTTTGGCATGATAACCATTGCAAACAGGTAGCTTAGTGGTGGTTTTCATCCGTTGAATAGGTGGACCGGTAGAGTGGAAACTTGAAAACTGTGTAGTGCTTGTTCAGTATTATGCTGTTTGTTGACCACTCAGGGTGCCTAAATCACTTCAAGGATGTTTTTACCTTTTGTCAAGACCCTACTGTAATAATAATAGACTCACTTCAGCAATATGTGAATGAAAATGTGACAAAAATGAGAACATAGTGTACACATGAAATACGTTTTTAAAGTGTTTTATTTTTCATGCAGTAACAAGAACAAACAACAATAACAAAATATGTTTTACACAATTAAAATTAACTAAAGAGCTTGCTCCTTCTGTTACAAATAATGTGGAGCATACTGCCAGTACAGTATTTCAAGTGTTACAGGTTGCTACAAACATCAGACCTCCATTTCAGTCCTCAGTATCAGAGTCAGTCAGGTCTGCATCTGTGATCATGTCATGATCATCCTCTTTGGGTTGATTGTCACATGTCTGCAATTTTGCAGAGTTTTGTACATTTCAATCCACTGCTCATGCACTGACATTCCGGGAGTTTGCATCTACGGCTGCAGTTGCAGGACAGTAGTTGCAACACTGCCTCAGGGGCCGGAGATCCCTGCATCCATTCTACAGTGAGCTGACCATCATCATTTCTGGCCCAGCCATTCTCAAGTGGGCTTGGGACTTGCGGATGTTGCTGAAGACTGGCTCTCCAGATGCCAGCCTGGTAGTTGGCACGCATAGCATGCATGAAGAGGCAGTCCTCGCATGGTGGAAGTTGGCTAGATTCAAGCTCTCCATGCTGCGTGCAGAAAAGCTGGTGGCGGGCTGTGTTGATATCCTCTGTTTTCGTGGATGCTGTGTACAGTTTGCATGTGAATGCTTGCAGCTTCGTGAATAGTTCCATAGATAATTCCCAGGACTGTCCCAGCTCATGAAACACTTTTTGAAAAAGCTCTGATCCCATGATAAGCTTCAAGGCTCTGAGCTTTCCACGGCCTGCGAAGGCACTCACAGTGTCGCATCCAGTGTATGTGTGCATGCCAATCAAAGCATTACAAACACCGTCTCCCAGCCCCTGGCGTAGCTTTGTGATGTCAAGGTACCAAACCCGGTTCTTTGTTCCACATTTCTGGAATATGGCACAGGAGATATCAGCAGAGAATGCCAGGCAGAGCACCAGCACATCGGTTTCATCAGCTGCTACTACAACAGCACTGTAGCCTTCCTCTGCAGCATGAGCTGCATGCAAAATTATTCTTGTGTCTGCCTCTTCTTGATTTGACTGCAGACATGCAACCTCTGCCCACTGATCCTTGGTGATGTGCAAGCAGTTTTCCTCACTGGCGACATAGAGCTGCTTGTCTTTCAGCTTTTCCCTCAGCTTGGGTGTTTTCCACTCAGCCACCAGGAATCTTATAAGGTTGGCCTTGTTGGCTGAGTGGGTGAGAAACTTTCTCCATTGCTGGATTCGGTGACCTGGTGCAATGTTTCGGAACTGTATTCCTGTGGTGCACCCCCTGTTAGCTCTCTCCTGCATTCTTGATTGAGTCCTCCGATATGCATCGAAGACCACATTCAATTCTCTGGCTTCTGGCTCCTTCATGTAGGATTTGAGTCAGGGCTGAGTCTGCAAGTTGAGAGAATGTCTGGTCATTACCCTTCATCTTCTGAACCAGGCTCATCCCATCAATGATGGTAGCAGATGGCTCAGGGATGGTCTCTGCTGGTAAGACCTGCTTCTCCAGCTCCCTGGCCAGAGCAGCTTTGCTTGTTTTTCTAAGTGTCCGATCTCCATTGGCAAGCGCCCATGGCAATGGTCCTAATGGGTGGGAAAGGACATCGCTAATTTGGAGATGGCGGCTCTCTGCCACCAGGACCATGTGGGCGAAGAGCTTCCTGTCAGCCTGCAAAACAACCTTGTTTGGGTTGCTTGCGGAAGGTTTCTTTCGGATATCTGTAAGCGTCTTCAGTCTCTTCTTTGTCATTTTATCATGGAACTGGGTCTTTGGGCTTTGGTCTTCAAGCCGATCCCGCTTGAATGCCTCATATGCTTCTGTGCCAATCTTGTGAGCATCAAGAAGGTCTCCTGCTATATCTGGAGGGGAAAGGTACCTGTTGAAATGCTGACAAACTCACTTTCTCTTGGGTCAAAAGGGTTTCAATCCAGTCATCTTCAAGAAAGCCTCACAATGGACTGTACATCTGCTTCATCCCTGGTGAATTCTAGGCATCTGCAGGTCTTGCGGTGGCTGTGATGGGAACATTCCACATCCACCACCATCATTCTGAGCTGCTTGAGGAACATGCCCTGGCGGTACTCAGAAGTCAGGTAGTACCTCTCCACAGCGGCCTTTTTCAGGCTGAAGCCCTTTTGTGTGCCTCCTGCTGTCGCCGGGTATCTCGATTGACTGTTTTCCTCAATTGTTTGATCCACAGGGATCCGGCCAAAGGGATTCTGGCTACCAAGCGCTGAACACTGAAAAGCCACCCTGCATGAACTGCTGGTGTACCTCTGGGTGATCAATGGGAAGACGTGACATTGTGGCAAAGTAGTATGCAGAAAGCGTGCATAATTCAGTTTAATCATAAGCAAAAAAGCACCATGGGATCATAGCATGGATTGATGCAAGGTGGAGCATCCAATCCCCCTCTCTTGCTGCACGAAGCAAGCCCAGCATGATCTCAGCCATGTCAAGGTAAGACATCCAGAAAGCTGCCAGTTTGTGGCCTTTCCTGAGGGTGCCAAGGTACTCTTGGAACAACTGGAGGAGGCGAGTGCAAGATACATCATCCAGGAGCGTTGTGAAGGAGGCCTGGCACACTTCGTCATGGAAAATGGAGATGCTCTTCAGGGCTTCATCCAGATGGTTAACCTCTGCTCTATGGTTTACTTGGAGCCAAGGCAGAAATCCCTTCCAGACAAGCCTCATCATTGCCTCATACACAAACTTTATGTTAGCCTGACAGCACGGTTTTTTTTGCGGCCTTCCATCACAGCGGTGGATGGATCCTTCTGCAATCACTTCCAGACTCCACACAAACGTCACGGAAACCAAAGCATATCCTGAAACCTCTCTTCCCCATGGATTGATAGGAAGTTGCAATATGGTATGCGAATGTTCCCCAGTCTCAGTACTATATTTCTGGAACTTCTCATGCTTCCATATTATTTTGGCAGCTTTGGCGTAGAGTGCTTGGTCGAAGACACAGACAATCTCCTTCAGTCCCTAGGGTCTCCATGATGTTCAGAGTTTGGGTCAGGAACTGTCATTAACAGTTTGACATTTTCAGTAGCTGGGGCATTAAATTGTTTGGTAAGTAACTTACGGTGGTCCCTGCGACCACATATATGTTGCTGCGGATGAGGGATTTGAATCCAGTCCAACTGCTAATGGTTTGATCTTCTGAGTTTGACAGCCGAGTGAGCAGCCAGATCAGGTCTTGACCCTGCGCATTTCTTGAACTTGTTTTGTCTGCATCCACATTTAGGCTGACAATGGCTGAGGGCCCCACTTCTCTTACCAGCATTGTACATGGGGAGTGATGCTTGTGCTGGAGAGATGCTCCTTTTCTTGGACTTTTCAATCGTTGTCTCATTGGTCCAATGATTCTGGGCTGCACAGCAGATTCCGTTAACTCGAATGTGATGTGTCCTCTCCACTGGTTGTCTCCTCTAAGCGGTCCATATGTTATCCCAGGCTAGAGTAGTGAAGACTTCCCTGTAGATGTGCTTGGCTAAGTGCCACGCCCCAGTCTGGATCGTTCAGCTTTTGAAGGCACAGTCGGCCGGTGTCAATTTCCTCAAACTGTGTGTATGAAACACCATGGCCAGTCATTCAGATACGATATCAGTTCTGTGTTTCCGAGTCAGAGACTTGACTGCAAATGGCAGCATGATGTGCTTTGGTGGAGTCTTGCCACCAGTGACTGCAAATAAAGATAACTGCCAAAGAGTGGCGCAGTCGTTCAACTCTTTCAGGTGGTGTGAGACGGGCCATGCTTCCTGTAAGCCAAGGTTGTAAAAAGATTGCTGACAGATTATTGTATGATGTTCCTTGTCCGTTCCACATTTCAGGGGGCCATAGTTGTTTTGTCTCAATTCTGTTTCTATTGTCATTCCTCTAAGTAAAGCAGCTTTGGCAAACCAATTCGACTGACTCAGCTCTTCATAGCATCCAACTCAGGTTCTGGAGAGCAGAATGTTCTCTTCACAAGTTCCACTCTTTGGGAGAGATTGTCAGCGTACCAGTAGAAGTTATTCCATTGTCATCAGGACAGATATGGATAGATTCTGCCAGTTCCTTCTTAGATTGCCGACGAAGATTGTTCATAGAAAGATCT
>OLKM01005387.1:0-17341 GCA_900291075.1 Melanogrammus aeglefinus | reverse complement strand
GAGGGGAACTCCAAGGGAATCATTGCCACTGCTTCCAATCAATAGCTGGAACAGCTCCTCCAGCAGCTGAATGGTGGTCTCTTCCCCACGGGTCCTCCTCGACATGCAGAGCCAGCTCCTGCTCGAAGGTGCTTCTTGATGTCACCAAGCAGGGAGAGACAAGCCACTGAGCTTGAAAATGCTGCATTTTGCTTCGCATTACCATCAACATCAGCAGCATCCCACTCAAATATGCACGCAAATATGCGTGACATTAAAAGTGGGTACAACTGATGAGCATTGGGTGTGCAGCCCACAGCGAGTCTCCGCATAAGTGCCATATCCAGGCCTTATACAAAGGGCTGGCCACCCTTGAACTGGCACTTTAGCTTTGTCTCTCCCCTGTCAGCACAGCAGCCACCAGCAACGTACAGGGCCGACAGGGTATCCACACCAGCTTGCTGGTATCTTTCAACAAGATCTGCAGCCATTCAGGTCCAGGCCAGCTCCCTCCTGGGCGGTCAGCCACCTCATGGTCATCTTGGCCATACTCATTGCCCATGAAGTGAGCCAGGGTGCTGTCCCCTTGGCTGTCCCTGCAAGCTTCTTGGTATCTGAAACACACAAAAATGTATAGGACCTCCGATGATGATGAATCATAATACTACAGTGTATGATTATGGATCATTATACAATATCAGCATATCTTTTATAGAAAAACAAGTTTATTTAACCTTTGTGGGTGAGTCCAATTTCAGTATGGTGCCATACACAGATGTGACGCGGCTTTGATTCCTCCATTCTGTTCAGATGGCCTGACTAAAACGGAGAGCAGCCATTTACGCTGGCCACCACAACAGGCTCTCGAGTTCAGGGAAGACCACATCGGGCAACATCCAGGCCGCTGAAGAAAAGCCCACACATTCATGGTGTACCGTGCCCCCGATTAACCACTCTTCTGTGTGGTTCTCCTTCAGCTGCTTGAGCAACCCGTTGTTGGGCTGTTACCTAGGCTCTCTCCCGCAGAAGCCGGATCACCCTTACGTTCACAAGCAAACCTTGGATATGAGATAGATAACAGATATCAGTAAACAAACCTTATAGAAAGAAAAGATGGAGACAAATGGGAAGAGAGAAAGGACATTACTTACTTTTCTTGTGAGGATCAACCCGGAAACTCCGACCTGGTCTGCCAAGTCCAGCGTGTGAGCACAGGGTCTGACTCCAGGACACATGTCATGATCTCATTTTGGTGCAGGTCAGAGTTTCTGTCACCCCCAAATTGTAGATCCGGTCGATGTCCAGGACCTGCCGGGCCCTCTTGTTAAGTCCCTGCACCTTGAGCTGATGCTGCCCACACCCAGGCGTTGGACAGACCACCTTCACTTCACAACTGTATGCATCCATTAAAAGAAGTGGTGGCAAAGCGGTCTGGAGCTGGAGCCTGGTTATAGACAACCACTGGGCTGAGGGGAAGTACCAGGCTTCAGTTGGGTCTTGATGAGCTCAGCTTTCCCTGTAGGACCAGTTTGAAAAAGCATCCTCACAATCCAATTTGTGGTCCTCTGGGTAAGCCTTCGACCACAAACGGGCAGTTGACCTGCTTCAGGAGCTGTACATGTGGGGCTGGAGTCAGCAGTCTATGCAAAATAAAAACAAAACATAATACATGTAAAACTGTGAATAAACACCTCTCATGTCTACACAGCAAACGTTTTAACTATAATTTACTCACGGATACAGTGGCACCATGCTGTTGTGGCGGTGTGTGAGTGATGTGTCTCTCGGGGCAGGTGGAAGCTGTAGGGTGATGGAGAAATGGTGTACACTCACATTTGTTTGTGTAATTGGAATTGTAGCACATTCAAATGGTATTTATTTCATACAGTTGCTCTACATGATCAATTTATTTTTTCTAAGTTCCTGACATATTTGTAAAGGGCTTTGTGTATGACTTACTGGGTAGCCAATACTGGCTGGCGAAGAACTGGTGGTGGTGTCTCCTGTGGCAGCAGTGGTGGTGTTCCTTTTGGCAGCAGTGACTGTCTGTAAAGCCTTAGATCATAAGTTACTGTGTTAAATATACAAAACTCCAAATATTACAATTTGAGCTGTATTTACCTTTGATTTCCTTCGAGCCAAAGTAAGGTTTGGCTTTGCGGCCGCAACATGTTTGCCACCAAACCTTGATTCGTTTGAACTGAAAGTGAAATAAAAGTAAAGGACCACATCATCAGGTGTCATTAAACTGTCACGTAATAGTAAGCTAAATGTCAAATCATTACTGTTAATTTGTGAGTGTGAATAACTTGTTTAAATACCATTGACAGTGTCAGTGGTGTCCTCCTCACAACGCTGCCTGTGGTAGTGCTGGGAGGATTTGCTGCAGTTGGCTGTTTAGGATGGAGTAGACATGGCACTAATTAGTTTATGAAGCTTTGATTAACACACACTAACAGTTTATCCCATTGACTGAATGCTTTGTATAATAAACCTGGCTGCTTGGTGGTGTACTGGGATCCATGGTGCCCGGAGGACCAGCTGCTGCAGTGTGTCCCAGGACTGGTGCTGGAGCTGCTTGCTTTATGACAGAGCAGACACAACATAAACTAGTGTTTGAACTGAGAGACACACACACACACACACACACACACACACACACACACACCACACACACACACACAACACCACACACACACACACACACACACACACACACACACACACACACACACACACACACACACACACACACACACACACACCACACACACACAGGTACTTGAGTTTCTAATTGAACAGTGTTACCTGCTGTGTGTGGAATCCAACATACAACATTTTAGAAAATGTTTCCAAACAAGGACCTTTGTCCACTTCTCGTTCTTGGACACTTCTCGATCTGAAAATAAAAGTCATACATCTTGATTAGTTTCAGATTACATTTAAATTGCATGTTTATTCATCCTATAAATGAATAATAGGATGCATGCCTTTCATTGCACTAAATAAAAGTAATGTTGTAGAGTATAATTTGTATTAGTATGACAATACAATTTATTAAGCTATTTATACATACATACCTTTTGATACAGGTCGTACCACTTTTTTTGTCGGGGGGCTGGCCTGTTTCCAGCGCTTGCAGGCCAGACCCCAGTGGTGGCAAACATCCTGAGCCGTGACATCCACTCTGTGTCTGCCATGGCCTTGTGGGGTTTTTTGGATGTTGCCTTTGATTACATAAATACATGGACATTATTAAATGAATGAACAGAAAGAGCAGGCCATCCTCCATTTCATATAGTACTATTCCTTTAAAAACCCACAGGTATGTGTGTATGTGTGTGTGTGTGTGTGTGTGTGTGTGTGTGTGTGTGTGTGTGCTGTCAGCATTCCAAGCTCAAATCTGCAGCACATGAGCAAGGCAGAGGATAGGAATAATGACCTGGCACTCATCCATGTATGTGAATCTTTCTAAACTTCACTCAGTGTTTTGATATCGAAAATATAATTCAAGGCATTGAGATTTCAGATTTGTCACATTCAGATATTTTTGAGTATTTTCAGAAACATTAGTAAATGTACTCAAATAATAATGCAATGTGTTTGTAAATGAATATAAGTGAAAGAAGTCTGCTGCTTCATTCCTTTCACTGCTGTCGAAGGGACAGATACAGGAAATCTTTCCTGCCTCATGCCATCACACTGCATAATAACAGCTTAATAACTCTGGTCATAACTTACAGTCACTGCGCACTTTATTTTCTACACACATCGCACATTTACTTTGCACTAAAATAACACTGCCAATCTGTTGTTTGTTTATTCTTTGTACATTACACATTACATTTTATTTAATTTACTATTGCTATTTTGCTATTTCACTATGTATAGCATATTCTTTAATATTTAGCTATCACCGTATTTAGTATAGATCGTAGTAGTAGTATCGCCACGTGTCCGTGTAATGCTGCTGCTACACTGTAACTTCCCAGCTTGGGATCAATAAAGTATATCTATCCATCTATCTATATATCTATCTATCTAGCATATATTAATGCATAAATACCAACATATTACAGAGAACCATTACTCCAAAATAAAACAGAAAAAAAGAGAATACAGCCTTGTGTAAAACACATTTCACCCATCCCCCACGGTATACTGGTAGTAGTCAGAGGGTCCCACTGGCCTCAGCTACCGTATTAAATATACTGTAAATGTACTGTAATGTACATTACAGTAATGTACATTACTGTAATGTAATGTACATGTAACCCGTCAACACCCACTTAAGAAAACGTCTCTTATGATTTAGCACAAAACTTTTCACGAGTACCGCCTACCGGGTAAACAAACAAGACAACACGACACGGTTGACACAACCGTTGAAATTACTTTTCCTAACATGACAAAATGAGACATTGTCATTCGGAATTAAATAAATATTTGTAAATACTCACCATGTTGATACATCTGCGTTGACAGTAACGGAGAATGAATAAATCGCAGAAGCGGCTAACAGTGACGTGAGCGCGTAACGTTTGAAAAAAACGCAGCGTTAACGCGTAACGCGGCGCTGTGATTGGTCAAATGTAGGAAATGTTGGAGCTGGAGGAAGAATTCGTGATGGCGATTGTGCTGCTGAATGTTGGAGCTGCGAACGTGAAAATTCGCTGTCTCGTCCAACATTGTTCCCCAACATTTCCAACATTTCCCCGGACGATTGTTCGGCAGCTGGCGTTCAGGTCGCAGTCTCCTCTGGAGGCGTGGGTTCGAATCCCACTTCTGACAATACTTTTTTACAGTGATGAGACTGCAAACAATCCACTACTCCCTTCGCTCTCAACCATGTCATTGAATATTTGAGTCTCTCTGTTTTATTGAAATAGTTTCGCCGACATCGGCGTGCTCTGGGAAAAAGGATATTGCTATTTTTATATTCAGTGTTTGGGTTCGATTTGATATGAAATATAAATAACTGGTTATTTATAAATTAATGACGACAATTACCTTTGTCGTCATTAATATATTATTAATCGAGTCACGACTGCTTATAGCTTGAGGTTATGTGTAGTTGCTCGAATTCATCGCTAGGGGTTGCTGTGTTCCATAAATGTTCAAGGAATATTGTGTTTATTTTGTAAGGTCAAGAATTTCTGGGAAATAATTAAATAAACAAACCAATTAATAAAAAACCCTGGAGCTAGACTCAAATACAAGAGCCCCTCTTCAAATGTCCTTTAATAACAACAGCGCACAGGTTAGCCTGCAGGGCCTATTCAGCCCAGCTGGTCAAAAACCGACTGACGCTCTGCTATTTTAGCAACCCCAACTCGCCCATCTCCTAGCGATCATATTCCCATCGTGCCACTACTCGTCTCCATCATTCATTATGCTTGTCCATGTAAACAGACTTCATGACGAGAACTGTTACAATTTTAAATGTTGTCCATCAAACACGTCACATCCAATATATCTACTCTCAGTCATGAGTCAGCAATCTCTTTGCGACCCCATATGCATACCGGGTGACCTGCAGTCTGAGTAGCCTGTTCTATTGACATGGCTGAGCGCATTAACCAGATAACCAGAATCCACCCACCCAGAGAATCGGTCCCCAAACATCAGCGAGGCCATCGGTCTGAATCTGAGACATGTCTGTGTCACACATGAGTGTTAGTTTAATATTCAGATCAATGCTGCCCTCTCCATACAAACTCCACATCAAAAGTAATATATATATTATTATATATATATATATATATATATTATATATATATATATATATATATATATATGATTGGTTCGCCAATGACCATGCACTATAGATAAAGATAAACCCACACACATTCAGAATTTCACATCACAGCACAGTTTACTTGCTAGTCGTTTTTGTCTTGTTTTATACAAACAGTAGAAAGTTTTGCCTGGGAAGAAGACAAACTATATCACATTGGCCGGATAGGAGATAAACCCAGACCGGCCTGTCAGAAAGGAGTTTGCAAAGAGTATCACAGAGTTCAACGTTTCAAACTTTCAAACCATTAAAAAAAAAAAAACATATTCACGAATCGTTTGGTTTAGTAAAAAAAAACATACAACTAAAAAGAAGAAGATGAGGAGGAAGAAGAAGAAGAAGAAGAAGAAGAAGAAGAAGGAATTGAACGGAGCTGTTTTCTGTTTATCACAGATGGTTATAGAAAGCTATCCAGGGTACAGATCGAAAAACCACTTCCAATATGTAACGTAAAAAAAAGCATCCCAATAAGTGGCGTCTCGCTGTAGAGACGTTAATGTGTTCTAGGGTAGAGCTACCACCCCACCAACACTATCACACAACATGTTGGGGGCTCCAAGAGCACCACAAAAATAATAGTTACTATTTTTACGTTATTCTTATTATTATTTTTTCTACTTTAGTTTTGCGTCTTTTCTTTTTTTTCTGTACAATTCCCGACCAGACGGCTGGCCACTTCACCCGTCTGACGTATCAGAGTCATCATCATCATCATCCTCCTCTTCCATATCATCCACCCCCCCCCCCCCCCCCCCCCCCCCCCTTGTGTTGTCTAAAGGAAACACAGACCCCTTTAACATGCGGCACACCCCTTTAAAAGCCCTCACTACCCCTTTAAAAGCTACACGTTATACACTCTGGCGTATTGGAAATTGCACTTTGTTTGGTGCCGTTTCGACAAAAGAGGGGTGGGGGGGGTGGGGCTGGTGATCGCCTCGCCACCGCGCTAGAATAAATCTACGTAATCTTAGAACGATCTCCCGTTCAAAACACACATCAGGCGGACTGCAGGGCAGGCCAATGCCGGTCTTTTTCGGTTTACATTATTATTATTATTTTTACAGAATGGCGCAGAAAAACTTCTTCTCCCTGAAGGGGTTCTCTGACGCGGGCACCGGCGACAGCAGGGGGTCCTCTTTGGCGTGCGCTTCGCAGTAGGACAGCAGGTCCGCCGCCGCTTTCGACACCTGCGGGCAATAAGACGGGGCAGGAAGACGTAGAAATTAGAAAAACATCAGAGCCTTTCTTTCTTTATTGACCTATTTCAATCTATGCATTGATTTGTTTTGTTTGGTGGTTTTCGCAAAAAGTGATGATTGAAAACATCGATTTGAATCGTTTTGACCAGCTAACACACTCGAAACCTTAAAGGGACAACGCACTCTTTTAGCAATAGAATATTTTCACGCTCTTCTCTGTGAACCAGACCTGAGTCCACACTTTGTGGTTGTCTGGGCTGAGGAGCTCACCTTTATCCTGTCGATGTTGGCCTCCATCTTCAGCTGCTCTACCAGTTTCCTGGCCTGCGCGATGCTAGCGGTGTTGTTGCTCGCCATCGTCCTGGTGGCCCTGGGGTTGGTCGGTGTATGGCTGTCTGGGATCGGGCAGACGAGGAAAGAGGAGGACCACACATTCAGAACACAGAACACGTATCGGGATGGAGATGAAGAAGCACACACACACACACACACACACACACACACACACACACACACACACACACACACACACACACACACACACACACACACACACACACACACACTTGTAAACACAATCTAAATGGGGACCTAATGTACCTAAACGGGGACATTGAGCGAAGAGAGGAGGGATGTACACATGGAGCGCAGGCCTGCACCGACAAACACAGGCCAGACAATCCATATTATTTCTGGTGTCAGTTGCTAGGCTGGTTGCCAGGCAGCCTCAGCGGGGACGGTGGGGGGGAGGGCTGTTTGTCCGTCGCTAGCCCTAATGGGTGCCTGTCGTCTTTAATGTTAATGTGTGTGGGCAAGCTAATTCTAATGAAGGTGTGGTCTTGCTAATGCTAATACTAATGCAGCGCGCTGGCGTGGCGCTGGGGGTCTGGAGGCCAGCAGGGCCGCAGGGCACCAGCGTCTGCAGCTTCAGTCCCACGTCTTAGGGTGAGCCTTTAGCCTTTAAGCAGAGTCAAGGACAAAATGTCGATAAATCAATTAAAGCTAGCTTGCGGTGCGTGGCCGCGCAGGCCACCCCCCAGTCAGCACTTATAGTGCCCTCAGCGATGCCCTATGACCACGCACACACACACATGCATGCACGCACACACACGCACACACACACACATATACATGTGGAGGATAACGCACACAAACACACACGCGCACACATACATGCACGCACACACATAAATGCAGAGGAACACAAACACACGCACGCACACATACACACACACACACACATATACCTGCACAGGAACACGCACCCACACACACACACACACACGCATGCACACAGTCTTTTTCCGGAGTAGCAGTCAGGGTGAAAGAGTTTTCATAGATGAGTATTGAATGACGGTAATTCATGGGGATGATGTTACATTGAAAGGTTATGAAATAGGACTTTGGTTTGGTTTACGTGATCATATTACCATACTATATTTTTACACTATATTAAATCGGGCTTACAGGCAGCCATTGTAGTAGCTGCCAAGCGCAGGTTGAGGATCACATAGACACCAACATACAACATGTATGTACATCTTCCCATGCAGTTATTAAACGTTTCTGGATGTCGCTTGAATATAAAAATGTCTTGCCCTTTAAGGAACGCACACACACACACACACACACACACACACACACACACACACACACTAGCTGTGTGTTGTATCTTTAATGAGTGTCGTGTATCTAATGAGGCGGTCCACGGGGGGGGGGGGGCTATGGGAGCATCGTTCTGAGTGATCACCCGAGGGTTGTGTGTGTGTGTGTGTGTGTGTGATCTCAGCCGGGCGCTGCAGCATCAATACTGGCCCAGTGGGGGCCCCCACCTGTCTGCCCAGCGGCCCCAGAAGGGAGGCCCGGTGGGGCCCCGCTGACGACCTTCCTACACCTCCGACCTGCTTTGAGTCTCGGGTTCTGGGGAACTTGTGTGTGCAGCTTTGGGGCGGCAGCGAATCAGAAGCTGACACGTTTCCGGCTCCAGGAGGACATTCGTCACCAGGATGTAAGTTAACTGCATTTATATGGCGCTTTCATCCAAAGCGCTTCACAACATTGCCTGGCGTTCAGCCACTCATTGCACACATTCACACCCCAACGGCGGCGATGTCAACGAGGCAAGGCGACAGCCAGCCCGTCGGGAGCAGTTAGGGTGAGGTGTCCCGCTCAGCTCGACCCTCAGCTAGGAGGAGCCGAGGATCGAACTAGCAACCGTCAGCGGCCCCAGTGGGGGGGCAGTAAATCAGGAGGACTTGTTTCAGAATCCAGTCTCTTCATCATGGGGCCTTTAGGTCTTCACAAGGCTGTCAGTTGTTTTATTTTGAGCGTGACTGGGAGTCAGTACGCGTGGAGGGCGCCTGCACTCTGGCCCAAGAAACACCAACACCCAAATATAGAACGCGGGCTGAGAGTGTGGGCCAACACGATGCGACATGTTGGCCTACGGAGGAGCGTAACGCAGCGCGGTGTTGAAACAGTCAGAGTCCAGGTGGACGTGGTTCTCAGCCAGCCCTGTCTCCACTACCATACAACTCATTCCTCAACGACGCAGTGTCATGAAGACATGCTGAAACCAGTTCAAGCTAAGCCAGCTTCGTCACAACAACCGAAAATATATATACACACCGTTCTGTCTCTCTATTGCTCTCTGTCTTTCAGTCGCTGTAAATCTCTCTCTCACTATTGCTCTCTAGCTCCCTCGCTCTCTCTCTCTAGCTCTCTCTCTCTCTCTCTCTCTCTCTCGCTCTCTCTCTCTCTCTCTCTCTCTCTCTCTCTCTCTCTCTCTCTCTCTCTCTCTCTCTCTCTCTCTCTCTCTTCTCTCTTCTCTCTCTCTCTCTCTCTCTCTCTCTCTCTCTCTCTCTCTCTCTCTCTCTCTCTCTCTCTCTCTCTCTCTCTCTCTCTCGCTGGGCTCTGCCTCACCTTGTAGGGTGCTGTTAGTCTCTGTTAGTATTGAGAAGACGCCACCGACCAGTGTCACGACGTAGTGGAGCTTCAGGCCTCCTCATTCCCAGTGCAGAATGACTCTGGGCATTCTCAGAGGAATAGGTCAACAATAGTAGTATACGGCATCGTTTTGGTGTTTTATTCAAAGGGATGACAAAACAATGTCAAGCAGAGAGACAGGCCCCCAGTATCGAGACTATCCAGTCAGACTATTGACAGGCCTTTCTCATCAGCCTCATGGGGTGACGGCCTCTGTGTATAGCCTTCCCATCTCCACTGAAGACGATAAGATCATCAGGCAGTCGGATAAAGTGGCCTGCTTCAGGTGGGCACTGATGAAAGCACTTTGTGAACTTGTTTAGAACCGGTCATCAACTGAGAAAGTTAAGGATAACCTAAAGTGTATCAACTGTTAATTCAAACAAAGAATCTATTCTTAATTAGTTAATTAGCACTTTTAACCACCGCGACTTCCAGTGGATTCAGATAAAGGGCATTAAGTGGCAGGTGGGGCTCTATAGGCGAGGGACGGTTAAGGGATGAAACGCAGTGCCTCTCTCTCTCTCTCTCTCTCTCTCTCTCTCTCTCTCTCTCTCTCTCTCTCTCTCTCTCTCTCTCTCTCTCTCTCTCTCTCTCTCTCTCTCTCCTGCTCTCTCTCTCTCCATTGTCACAGCTCTCTCTCTCTCTCTCTCTCTCTCTCTCTCTCTCTCTCTCGCCCGCTCTCTCTCTCTCCATTGTCACAGAGGAGCCTTCCAGAAATGCTACAGTGTGACATTTGGTGGCGTTGGGACGGTGGTGCGGTGGGGGGGTTGGTGAGGCCTGCTGGGCTTGTGTCCCCACGTCTTGCGGTGGTCTCTCCTCCAGACAGCCAGCGCTCTGCTGGACCGTCTAACGAGGGAGAACTCTTCAATCGCTCTATTCTTCTCTTTCTTAACTCTCCTCTCTCAGCTTTTGTACCATGCACCTCGGCGAGCCGGACTTATATTTTATTTACCGAGCGCGCCACGCCCGGCCCAGGAGGTAGAGCGGGTTGGCTGGTCACCGGAAGGTTGCTAGTTCAATCCCCGGCTCCTCCTAGCCGAGTGTCGAGGTGTCCCTGAGCAAAGCACCCTTACTGCTCCCGACGAGCTGGCTGTCGCTCTGCATGTCCGACACCGCCCTCAGTGTGTGAATGTGTGCACAAATGTGAATGTTAGGCAAGGTTGTAAAGCCCACTGGTTAGGAAAGCGCGGAATGAATGCAGTCCTTTTACTCCCGTGCTCTGATTGGATGGCCTGGAAGAGCTTTGGATAAACATCTCCATCAAATAGCCTCTGTTTACCTAGTTTTATCTTTTGTGAACAAAACCAAAAAAAAAGGGCTATCTTGGACTCTCCAAACATGTAAACCAAACGTCCCATCAACGGATGATGTATCATCCCTCGTTAAGCTATGTTTACACAATACACTGTTTGGATTGGTTGGAAATTGGCATCGGAGTGACATCACCCAGCCCCATTTGAACCAATCACAGCGCAGAGATGCCATGAGCCTTGTGCTGTGCTGTGGTTGGTGCAGTGGAGATGCTGTTTGTCTTCAAGGAGGAGAGGACCGGGTTCTGCAGCGTCAGCCGACAGAAGGACTGCGTCAGCGCTTGGAGAACCGCAATGCTCTCCCAGCCCCTGATCGACGACCCGCTGGTGTGGCCACGGCCCGGGACCACCTAACCAGGGGTGAGCAATCACTGGACGCCCCCCCCCCCCCCCCCCCCCCCCCCCCGAGGGCCACACAATCCTGCCTTTCTCCCCCGGGGCGAGCGGAGAGAGAGCTCCGTCACGCGGGGAACAGCAGAACATCTTTGTTTTGAATGATGTGATGCTTTTGCACAACCATGTCACTCACCGCCGGGACTCAGTGTCCTCCTGGGTGTGCGTGTGTGTGTGTCTGTGTGTGTGTGCGTGTGCGTGTGTGTGTGTGTGTGTGTGTGTGTGTGTGTGTGTGTGTGTGTGTGTGTGTGTGTGTGTGTGTGCGTGTGTGTGTGCGTGTGTGTGCGTGTGTGTGTGTGTGTGTGTGTGTGTGTATGTTGTCCTCCTGTGTGTGTGTGTGTGTTGTGTGTGTTGTCCTCCTGTGTGTGTGTTGTGTTTGTCTTCCTGTGTTTGCGTGTGTGTGTGTTGTCTTCCTGTGTGTGTGTGTGTATGTGTGTGTGTGTACCAATATCCCCCGCCCATTCAACTATCTAGCCCCTCCCACATGAACCATAACTCCACCCACCTGATCTGCTGGCTCCACCCACGCGCTGTCCTTGTGCTCACGCCTCGTGCCGTTCACTCAGAACTTCACACCAGACCCTCTGGATGGAGAGAGAGAGAGAGAGAGAGAGAGAGAGAGAGAGAGAGAGAGAGAGAGAGAGAGAGAGAGAGAGAGAGAGAGAGAGAGAGAGAGAGAGAGAGAGAGAGAGAGAGAGAGAGAGAGAGAGAGAGAGAGAGAGAGAGAGAGAGAGAGAGAGAGAGAGAGAGAGAGAGAGAGAGAGAGAGAGAGAGAGAGAGAGAGAGAGAGAGAGAGAGACCATTAGGACATAGGCACGAGGCTTCTTTGACTCCATACCTGCGTTTCAGCTAAATTCATTATCTGACCACGATTCTGACGTACCATCCCATGATGCATTGCTTTCTCCCAGATCCCTACCCAGACCATAACCATACGAAACCCTTGCCTAAGTGTTTAGTTCTCCGCGTAACACAAACCAAGTATTACAGAGAGATGTTTGACCGCATTAAAACACTGCCGCTCAAAGGCATGCTAATGTCATCAGAGGCAGCGTGTGACCTCTGGTTTAAAAGGAGAACAAGGAGAATCCGGTGACATCAAGGGCTCAAATGTTATTCATCTCCTTTGTATCGCTTGTTTGTACCCCTGTTTCTGTTTCTCTAGCTCTCTCTCCCTCTGTCTCTCTCTCTCTCTCTCTCTCTCTCTCTCTCTCTCTCTCTCTCTCTCTCTCTCTCTCTCTCTCTCTCTCTCTCTCTCTCTCTCTCTCTCTCTCTCTCTCTCTCTCTCTCTCTCTCTCTCTCTCTCTCTCTCTCTCTCTCTCTCTCTCTCTCTCTCTCTCTCTCTCTCTCTGTCTCTGTTCTCTCTGTCTCTCTCTCTCTCTCTCTCCTCTCTCTGTCTCTCTCTCTCTCTCTCTCTCTCTCTCTCTCTCTCTCTCTCTCTCTCTCTCTCTCTCTCTCTCTCTCTCTCTCTCTCTCTCTCTCTCTCTCTCTCCCTTCCTCTGTTCTTCCATTTGTATGGCTCTTTGTTTCTGTGGTGAATATACATCGCCGTTTCCCCCTCGCAGAGTAACAAATAGGTCAATTACCCTCGGAGGGCGGGAGAGAGAGACGCAGAGAGAGAGCGACAGATCGGGGATTCCGTCGCTGTAAAAGACGTGACGCATGAGATGCAACGTCAGAAGAAGGGGCCCCGTTGTCACGGCAACACCAGAGTCTGGCGCGGTCGTGGCGAGATGAGCGGGTGATTATTGATGGAAAAATAAAGCAGTACGACGGACTCATTCATCCCGATGACAGAACGAGTCCCCTCATTATCGGTCGTTATTATAACAGTTATTCTATCAGCCAAGAGTTATGCACGGTTCATAACCACGTCAGCGATAATCCGTCTAGAAGCCTTGCCTAGAACCGTCCTTTCTGAGCCGCCTTGGTGGCGCACCGGGTAAAAGCGCGTGCCATACAGGATCAGCCCCGAACACGCAGAGACCCGGGTTTGAATCCTGCCCGTGGTCACTTGCTGCGTGTCTTCCATACGTTCCTCTCTATCCCTCTCTATAATAAAGAATTAAAATGCAAAAAAATAACATCATGGTTTCTACACCTCAATATAATACCACAAAACCTGCCTCTCAACACCTAAACCTAACCTTAACTGCTAACCTTAACTCAACACCTTGCCCTAACCCTATCCTGGCTGATCTGAGAATAATACACCTTAACTCTTTCAGTACAGTTGAACAATAGCATTGGAATAGAAGGTTGACATTTTCCTCTCGCGCTCCTTCTTTCTCTCTCTCTTTCTCTCCTTCTTTCCATCGTGACATTTAACAATTCTAGCCCGCTCACAGGAAGGAACAGAGAAAGAGAGAGAGAGAGAGAGAGAGAGAGAGAGAGAGAGAGAGAGAGAGAGAGAGAGAGAGAGAGAGAGAGAGAGAGAGAGAGAGAGAGAGAGAGAGAGAGAGAGAGAGGGAGAGAGAGAGAGGGAGAGAGAGAGAGAGCAAAAGGGAGCATTATTTGAGCCAGGTCCCCCTCCAGCCCTGCCTTCTGCTTCCTGACAGGTGTTTAGTGTTTAGTGGGGACAGAGCAGAGTACCCCCACCCGCCCGCCCCCCCCCAAACCTTACAGCGTCACACCACGCTCATCAATGACTTCCTCTCCCCCCCCCCCCCCCCCCCAGCTGGTCTTTTGGAGCCCAGGCCCGGAGTGTGTTTCTGGGGGTGCTGGTGCTGGCTTTGAGGGGGGCCTTGAGGAGCGGTGGAGGGGCATGAGGGGGGTGAGGGGGGCCCTTGGTGGCGGTGGGAGGAGAGGGGGGGTTGAGAGAGAGGGGGGGTCTACTACACACCACGGGACAGATCCTGGTGGAGGAAGGATCATTTGGAGCCCGTCGAGAAGAGGAACCAAGCTCGCTCACTGGACGTCACACGCCCACACACACCACCTCTCTCTCTCTCTCTCTCTCTCTCTCTCTCTCTCTCTCTCTCTCTCTCTCTCTCTCTCTCTCTCTCTCTCTCTCTCTCTCTCTCTCTCTCTCTCTCTCTCTCTCTCTCTCTCTCTCCAGATAGGGATGATTGATACCACTGTCACACTGTCCTACAATCCCCTCCCTCCTCCCTCTCTTCTCTCTCTCTCTCTCTCTCTCTCTCTCTCTCTCTCTCTCTCTCTCTCTCTCTCTCTCTCTCTCTCTCTCTCTCTCTCTCTCTCTCTCTTTTGTGGTTTTAAAATGGCACTGGGGCTACAGGAGGGAGAGAAAGAGAGAGAGATATGGGGGGAGAGAGAGAGAGTGAGAGACAGACAGAGATAGAGACAGACAGATAGACAGACAGAGAGAGAGAGAGACAGACAGATAGACAGACAGAGAGAGACAGAAAAAGTGAGACCGACATGAGAGAGAGACAGACAGACAGAGTGAGAGACAGACAGAGATAGAGACAGACAGATAGACAGACAGAGAGAGAGACAGACAGATAGACAGACAGAGAGAGACAGACAGCAAGAGCGCGAGCCCTGTCGGGGACCCACTGCGATGCCCAGGGCGTGAAATCAGAGCGTGGTAATTAAAACGTGTCCCTGGCCGGGCCATCTGGACCCTGGAGGAGAACAGATTAACCCAGGAGAGGGAGCATGCAGGAGGGCAGTGCCTCTCTGCGCCCTCCCCCCCCCACCACCACCACCACCACCACAGAGCCCTCTAAAGAGCTGTGGATCCTGCTGCTACTGCACTGTCCTGTCGCACGACTTCCAAACCGATCCGTACTGAAACGGAGCCTGTCCAATAGCTGTAGAGTTCATTCATCACCGACAACAGAAACGATACCCAGGATGTTTAAAAAAAAGGGCCTTTTTGCTCCTGAGGATCCTTTTTTTTTTTGGACCCAAGGGTTTATCGGTCATGTGTGAGCTGTACATGACAAAAATATGATCCCAGCCAAGTAGGTCAATGAAAACCAATTTTTATTGATGTTTAGTCAATAAAAAACAACCCATACATGCATGGGCGTGTTTTCAGAATGGGGCTGATCGCTCTGCCTCCAGTATCCGAAAAAACGTTACCTCAGCACCACATCAACCGGTCGTTGAGAACATCAAAGGACAGACAGACAGACAGACGGACAGACGGACCGACCGACCGACCGACGACCGACCGACCGACAGACAGACAGACCGTCAGCCAGACCGACAGACAGACAGACAGAGAGTCTCTCTCCCTCCCGAATTATAGTTATTGTCCTTTCAATGTTAACGAAAATGCGATTACTACCTATTAGCTATTATTACGTAACCCTGGGCAAATGGAGAGGCTTGAGGAGGACAGAGGGATGGACTGTCTTTAAGAAGAGCGACTCTCAACCCTCTCTTCTTCAGACAGTATCCTGGCCACCACCATCCACCAGCATCTTAAGAAGAGAGACTTGAGACGAAACTGAGCAGGAATGCGTTCGTACGAACGCATTCCTGCTCAGTTTCGTCTCAAGTCTCTCTTCTTAAGATGCTGGTCTCCCTTTAAAGATGTCTTCCCTCGTTTGCCGTGGTGGGAGAGCACGTCACGTGACCATCCTGTCAGCTGAAGTCATTAATGAGCCTGATCAGAAGGATATCGATTGTTATTGAGTGTAAGATAGCACTGGTTCGTGCCCTTGCATTCAAGGAAGGACGGACACTCATCTTCATCAGAGGCGCATACACACATGCACACACACACACACACACACACACACACACACACATGCAGAAACACACACGCACGCACACACACATACACATACGCACACACACACCACACCCACGTAAGCACTTCTACATCAATACAACTGCACTTATACACAAACACACACACACACACACACACACACACACACACACACACACACACACACACACACACACACACACACACACAACACACACACAGATGCACACAGATTCATCCATTACACACACACACACACGCACACACACACTCACACAAAGGCATGACAAACACATATTATGCATACAAAGACATGTGCACACATACACACGCACGCTCACACACATGCACACAGAATTTTGCACAGGCGTAGACACACAATGAACCCCCCCACACACACGCACAGGCATATTATTTGTGGTATCAGTTGCTAGGCAGCCCATGCCAGAGAAAAAAGAGAGAGAGGGAGGGAGAGAGGGGAGGGGGATGTGAGTGGGGGGGGGGGGGGGGTATTACGTGGCTCGTGACTGTATTTACGTCAACGCTGGATTCTGTCCAGCAACCGCTTTAATTGGTCCTGTTACACTTGCACTGGCACTGACTGTACCGGAGGTGAATGTACCAATGCTGACTGTACCGGAGGTGACTGTATCGATGCTGACTGTACGGGAGGTGACTGTACCGATGCTGACTGTATCAGAGGCGACTGACTGTACCGAAGGTGACTGACTGTTCGGAGGTGACTGTACCGGAGGTGACTGACTGTACCGAAGGTGACTGACTGTACCGGAGGTGACTGACTGTACGGGAGGTGACTGACTGTACTGGAGGTGACTGACTGTACCGGAGGTGACTGACTGTACGGGAGGTGACTGACTGTACTGGAGGTGACTGACTGTACCAGAGGTGATTGACTGTACCGAAGGTGACTGACTGTACCAGAGGTGACTGACTGTACCGGAGGTGACTGACTGTACCGGAGTGACTG
>OLKM01005386.1:0-17343 GCA_900291075.1 Melanogrammus aeglefinus | reverse complement strand
CACTAAATGTTACAAAGTACTGAATTGAATCTGCATTACCCTAGGAATTGAAAAGTTAGGATCTTACTTAAGAAATATTAAATTCATTCAATTCTGACTATTTAATGGATACACTCAGATAACCTGAGGCTTCCAAGCTATCATTGCTCGTGGTGTGTTGAATTTCGAATCGGGATGCTTTCTAGCAGTGGTTCCTATAATGTCTGGTCTACTACCACTTATGGTAAGCAAATGCCAATCAAAACTGTATGTACACTAAACCATAAAAAAAAGAACAAAAATGCAATTGCTCATTTCACCGTCTTGATTAAAGCGGTAATTTTTGAATTTAAGACCATTTTCAGGCTTTCAAAAGGACAAGCAAATTAAAACAAAGCTGGAATTTAACTACTGGGGTATGATTTTAAAAAAAACTTTCCAAAATGAGATGCCAATGGTGGAGCAAAGCGCTTTAAAAAGCAGGTAGCTCACCCTCATTTTTTCTGGATTCTGAAAATGATACACCAGAACTTGCATCGTTCTTACAACACCCACATTGTTTTGAACCATATCAATCACCATGTCATACCGAGTAAGTGTAGATCGCTTGTTGTGGCAGTATGAATTCATAACCTGGGACCTGTTAAATTGTTTTATGGTAGATCCTGTTGCTTGTCAGGAACTGCCAGTGGGTCCCGAACCCAAGGTTGGGAACACACTTTTGTTAGAGCATATTAGAGCAAGCCAACCGTGTCAATACTTTAAATTGAGAATCCTTTCATCTTGGGCCAAATACAAAACATCACAAATTCTGTCCATTTTTGGGCTAAAACTAATTAAGACACGTTTCATTGTTGTTTCTCTTACGTTTAAACTATTTTCAGAGCTAGACAGGTTGACAGTTTTACATGAGGCAAAATACATAGATTTTTAATCTGTATCGTAAAAACATCTCTAGCAAGAAAGGACTTATAATTTGGAATACCGACTCACCATAATGAAACGATACGGCACGGAAGTGGTCTCAGCATTTATTTGGACGACTCGCTGTGTGTAACAGAATCATTCGCCCTCTATGCGGAGGGTCAAGGGCAATAGGTATTCTTCTACCGCACTATGGGCCGATCTTGCTGAGGACTTGACTGCACCTGCTGTATTAGAGTATCTCTAAGATAAGTTAAGGTCAATTGAGTAGATGTCCTTAGAGTAGCAGGCGCAAGAGTAATTAATGTAGGAGATACTTCTCCCAACCCAATAAAGGACTTCCTCTCCTGCAAGTGCACAGCGCGATGCATCATTATTCTTAAAGTAAAGCCCATGGACTGAGATTGCTGAAACAACAACTCTGAAGCAGTGCCGTAAGTTGAATCTAATGTAAACAAGATAATTACAATATGTGTGGGAAGGAAATATATCATCCGTTAAGGCTATAGTATCTTAGCTAAAACCTAAATAAGAATGGTATCAAAGGAGATCTCAGGATAATCAGCCATGAGTCGCTAACATCAGTGCGAGTCTGAGAAGAATATTGAAGTGTATTCGTTTATGCTTTCTTTTGGTGATACTTTTTCTATCTTGCCTTGATTTTGGTACATGTCTCTGCTATGAACGATTAGACACTAACACATAGGGTTACAGTCTTTAAAATATCTCTCAATGCTTTCAATCGTAACGGTAAAAAGAATAAGATGACAATTCTTTTCTGCGTGTGTCAAACGGTAGTTACTTGTACGGACTCTGAATGCACAACATATGGATTAGCCAGTGGTTCAGATTATATTATAATAGGGATGCCATGTTTTTTAATGAGACTCTTATAAATGCCATTGTTGAATAGAGTACCTCTCCCTGAATGATGCTGTCATAGAGATTTCTAAGGAAATAGCAGGACATATGATAATGTTATTATTCCTTCTTTGATAATGACAACAACATTTTCTGAGAAACATAACTATTTAAAAGATAATGTGAAGACCACACATATACTACACACTGATAATATGGCTCATGATAAAACAGATCGTAACTATAGATAGATAAGAATAATGCAAAGAACAAAATGTTAAAAAGGGTATAGCAGGCAATCGGGAAAATAATTATTGCTTAACAAACCAAGACTTACTCTCTATTTATAAAACTCACTCATACAATTTTGGCCAAAGACTTACTATTCCACCCAGGTACCGCTATTACTGGCATTCGTTTGTGAAATCTGCTGGTGCGTCCATAGTGATTATTCTTGACACTCTTTACAAAAACAAATCTGAACTAGAACTCTCTTTTCATAACTTTCCAATTAACTATCCAGTCGCTTTTAAACGAAAACCAAGGCAAAGGGCCAGAAATGGCAAGTTGGTCCCTGGTAGATATGTCACAAACCGCCAGCAGATTATTTTTCTTTTCCTTATCCTCTCTTGGCCAATACAAACCTGTTGTCCTGGCTCATAGCCAGCCCACGAGAGTGGCACGTCCTTGGCCAGCTCCATAGTTACATCATGGGGAATATCACAGTGTGTGGGGACCTGAGGAATTATTCTTATCCCAGCATAGAACCGCAGGGGCTTCTGATTGCAGGAAAATCTATACCAGCCCCTTTCACAGTTCCACACGGGGAAAAGACAAGGCAAAAGGCAAGGTGCATGGCAGTCAACAGAGTGTAGAGGGGCGGAACGGTTCATATTTTGGTCTCATCTTCATGTGTTCATCCATCAATGTGTAATCCATCCCACCACTCCCTGTGTCATACACAATGCCGCCCACACACCTGGTTCGATATCCACTCTCGATGGCCATTCAGGGGGAGGAAAATGGCAGATTTCATTGGATGGGCAGCCTGTTCTTATTTATCTGCAGAAGCGGAAGCCGGAAGTACCGTCCGGCCCGGAGGGTTGACGGATCACATGAGCGTTTGGACAGACTGGTTCTGATGGTGGCTGCTGACCACTAACTCGATGATGCCTTTAATGTATTGAGAGAAAGGTATTGTTAGCGCCTAGATACTTTCCTATTGATTCATTTCTGTTCATATTCTAGAATGATGGATTTAAGTGACTTTGGGATACAGGTGGGTTTCTCTCACCTGTCTTGAGATGGTTTGTCCTGGGGGGCGTCGTCAGAGCTTGCACTCCCCAGAATCCTCCTCCTGGCCTCTGCATACTCAGCTTCTCGCTGGGCGAGAGACTTCATCTGCTGTGAGGGTCGAGAGGATGAAGGATTTCCCATCATGCCGTTGTTTGAAGGACGCTTGAGAATGCGGATTTGTGGTGGTGGTGCTGCAGGTAGCGAGTCGTCCTGGATTACAACACCAGTACGCACGACGGGAGCTTCCTGAACTCCAAAGCTGGATTTTCCTAATCAAAGAGAAGGAAAAAATATGTTAACAAAAGACGACGTGGACTGAAAAATTTATACATTGACCACCTTTTGATTTTGTTCAACATTTATTTTATATTTACTTACTGTGCTTTCTCGACTTATTTTCAGCTTTGCCTCGAGTCTTCTCTCTTATTTCCTGAAAAGATAAACAAAGAATATAAGAACTGAAAGGCTCCGTTCCATATGATCATAATTTGCAAGGTCGATATTCTTTCGCCTAAATTCTGTGAGATGTAATATAATTCATAAGACAAAAATGAATAAAGCTGAATGTGTTCCGTTTGCAAATCAAAACGCCCTGTAAAATTGAATATCCACAACAATAAGAACACCATATGATAAAAGCCTTATATGGCTGCCGACAAGGTGGGTAAGATTTGGATTATTATTAATTACCTATTCAGGCAATTAAAAAAAAATTGAATTTCGTCCGATATCAAGGCTGTGCGATTCAGTGCGGACGCGGCCTGCAGAGCCGCAGACAGATAGATTCAGGCTCATCGCTGATCTCAACACAACATACTTTTGGAAAATCAAGGCTCCGACTCTCCGACCTACTAGTAGAGGAAGCTATGCAATGATCGGACCTGTGTCGATTAACGTAAGACTACAATCTCGTAAAGACCAAAGTCTTCCATACCCCGCTGTCCGCCGCTTCTTCCCAGCTATCTGCAATCTCTTCATCGTCCATGTTTATAGATCCCGACAGCTCCGTCTTCCTTATTTTCTGCGGAATCGTGTCCAGGCTGATGTGGCCGCAATATCTAAAGCCAATTTGCTCTATTTTAACTAATTTTGATTCATTTTTTAAGTTGTAATTGATATTGTAAGCGTATTCTAAAATGTTCTGTGTGTGTTATTGTCTTGCTACCAATCAGGGAATCCTCAATTCTTCCTCTATAAGTTAGAAAAAGCCCTTATAGGTAACATCGGTAACATGGACTTGGGCGCTCCTAGTGGTAGTTCTAAGAACAACGCTGTCACATATTCTGTCCCAAATAGATACCGACCTATTTATTCATAAGGTTGGCCAGACGGTGATCGATCTATGGATATATATAACACAAATAAAATATGTATAAAACGAAATGATGGGCATCACTTTTTTTAATTATCGGGAAATGTTTTTTTTTTTTTAATGTAAAATCAAATGTAGGAATGGAATTGTTATATTTAATAAACAAATCACTTCAAAGCATTTGGTTTTCGTGAAATAAAATAGCTGAAACGATACAATAGATATGAAAGTATCTTATATAAAGTATATCGTTAGATTACAATTAGTATTGCTGTATTGTTCCTTGCCTTTTTGTTCCATAAAGGTACCTCCTTAAAAATCATAGGTTTTGGAGCAATTCATTTGGATGACAAAACCTTTATTTGATGGGGCTTTTCACAGTAGGAAAAAAAAGTGTTGGTTACACACTACTAAGTATGACTACGTTCGATCTAGTCAAGTAAATATACATTGACCAGGCTTGTGCTGCGACCGAAATAAATAAATAAAAACCTAAGGTTATAATGACAGAAAAATAAAGCAAGTGCCGGTCGTCCTGGAAACTGAGCCCCCCGTTCTGTCCGCGGGCTTCATATCCCATGAAGCTGCTGCGATGATCTGGCTTTCGAAAAATATTGGACATTCTTCAGCAATTTTGAAAGAATAAAAATACAAAATAATTGAAACCAAAGTTGTCAATATACTAAAGGCATCTCATCTCTCCGAATCCCCCCCCCTCCCTTGGGGCCGTCCCCCCATGGTCCCCCCTGCTGTGGCGACCTTTGCAAAGGGGCCCATCAAATCAAACAGCCCATTTCATGGAGCCCACCGCAGTGCTGCTGCCTCTGGTGGTGCGGAGGACGTGGTGCAGCTTATAGAGCTGATACCTCCACTGAAGATGGCGAATGTTTGGAGTGTGCAGATGCAACACCAAAGCTGATAAAGGGGAGGAGGAGAGGAAGGCTGAAATCTCGTACCCGATTAAAGATCAAGTCTAAAACCACGGTACATGTTATTGCTGTTATGTTATAGATACATGCTAGTATTGCACATAAAGTCTGACGGGTCCACTGGACGTCAGGGAGGCTAATCATGTGGAAGAAGCCTTAGCTTAACGCTAGCTGTTTTCCAACTAGCAAAGATTATCCACTGCAGCCTAGCACGCTAACGTTAGCCACCATGAAACTGCGATTTTTATTCCATAGATAACGTGTCATGTTTCATAGTCGTGGCGGTGGCCTAGTATGGCAGTGGACGTGTCATTTCATTTATATGGGGAAATCTGCGATCTCTAAATCCATGAGAGATTCTGCTGTCTGCTAACTGGTTTCTTAGCATTATTAGCGTTTGTCATTAATACTGGTACCTCCATTCTGAACTGTGTGTTCTAGTGAAGATGACTAGCAAGGTGTATTACACTGATGGCTGGGATGAATATCTGACGTTAGTCAGTGTTGTTATAGTTAAAAACGAAATGGATCACCTTCACTTCAAAATGTGCAGTGGGAACCCTATAATCATTGTTTTACTGGGTATGTTTACTGGTCATGGTTAGTATGACTATAGTTCAGATGCAACATGTACCGTGTTACAACTCCTTTTGAGAGTGTGATTTTTACCTGGTGAGCCCAAGTCAGGATGTAGATTTAACAGCCTTCCAACATCGTTAAAAGATGATAGAGCTTCACAGGCCTACAGCCGGGTGAACTAGCTCGCAAATGCTTGCTATGCATTTTTTTTGTTCTCTATAGAAAGCAATTGATTGTTTTAAATGTCTAACCTACTCACTGACGTTTCTTTGACGAAGGAAGTTATTGATTTTTCTTGACGTATGTAATTGCATACAGTACATATGCCAGTCCACTCAAGTTTTCAAAACTATTTAAACAATATATCCAAACGTATTGAAAATCATGGTGTAGGACAGGTATTATCATGTAGCTAAAAGGAAGGTTTAAACATTAAGGTCCTTCGACCAAGCTTTGATGTAGCTGGAAGATGAAGGTTTCATACCAAACCACACAAATATAAATGTATGATCCTCGTCCTCAATCTTGGTAAATTAATTACTTGCATGTCTTTCAACCATGTTACAGCAGATAATGTCCCGCACCTCTGAAACTGAGGATGGATACTTTGTTGCCATGGATACCGAGGAAGATGGAGAGGAGCCAGTTGTGAAAGCGGGAGAAGTATATCAAAAGATGGGGTCCAGCAATCACGAGATCGACCCCGAATGCGGTGCCAAAGGGAGGAGAACAATGTCGGAACTACCAGAGGAGGTTCTAGAGTACATCCTGTCTTTCCTCTCACCTTACCAGGAGCACAAGACTGCTGCGCTGGTTTGCAAGCAATGGTATCGCCTCATCAAAGGTACAGCTTTCCTATCTCTATGTATTATAGACCCCAAAAGCTGATCAACAAATCATGCGTTCATTTTATGGTACATACGGTCAAAAGAAAAAAGCTTATACTATTCAATCAGCACCCTGCAGATAGGCTCACAAACGAGACTTTAGATGAATAAAAAACCTTTTATTTCTCTTTATATTGGTTTGAAACATGTTGCTGGAGAGGGGCCCACACAAAATTGGCCAGCAGTAGGAAACTGTAAAAAAGTGTGTGTAAAGGTTTCAGTAGAAATACACCCATAAACATCCTCTCCTGAATGCATCATCCAATCCCCGTAAATGATTTCCTCTTTGGTAGAAACTTCAGTTTTTGGTTTCTGGTCCATGCTCTGTACTGTCTCTAACTAGAACTTCTGCTATAACATAGTACGATGGCTGGATCCAACATTAGCCTGCAATTGATAGTACTAAACCTTTTCTTACTCCTTTTCTTGATAGGCGTTGCTCATCAATGTTACCATGGTTTCCTGAGGGCCATTCAGGAGGGTAACATTCAGTGGGAAAGTCGTACATACCCATATCCTGGAACACCTATCACTCAACGTTTCTCACACAGTCAGTATGCTCTATGAATTATTATGATCCCAATCAAATAAATTGCATCTCAGACCTGTTATAAAGTTGGCTTTGAGTTAAACACTTAAACTTTGTAGACGATGTATCTATTCTGAATCTGCATTAAACCAAGTATCTATGCAAATCATTTTTTTATGACCAAAGGAACTTTGAAATACACAATTAAATATAACCTTATAGCGTTTTGACAGGTTATATATTATTAATGCATTGTTTTGTTTTTGTTCCAGGTGCATGTTATTATGACTCCAACCAGTCCATGTATGTGTTTGGGGGTTGCACACAGAGTAGCTGCAATGCTGCCTTCAATGATCTGTGGAGACTTGACCTCAACAGCAAAGAGTGGATTCGTCCTTTAGCCTCAGGTACCAGGCTAATGGTACCGCTTTCATGACCGCAGTTATGCAAGGCAAAACTAGAAATGCTGAGTCACAGGACTAGGTGCCGTTTGTTAGCACAAACTGTTAGTAGCAAAGAAATAGCGATGGAGAGTTATTCTAATTATTCCCCTCAATCACTGTCTCCTTAAAATGTAAATTTAGTATTTCATTAATTTTCCAAACAGCCCATATTTTATCAGTGTATGCGTTCAGATGGCTATTTTTCAGCAGGACGTGTCCATTGTCTTTCCACACAGGCTCATACCCATCTCCAAAGGCGGGAGCCACCCTAGTAATGCACAAAGACCTTCTAGTGCTATTCGGTGGCTGGACCCGTCCCAGTCCCTACCCGCTCCATCAGCCAGAGAGGTTCTTTGATGAAATCCACACCTACTCGCCCTCTAAAAACTGGTAGGGGATCGCTATGGGCTCGCCGTGTTCTAATTCAGTCCCTCAGGTTCCCGTTTCCTGTTGTTTTGCTTGAACTTCAGCTTCACGCATTCTATTTCAACACCAGGTGGAATTGCATCGTGACCACCCACGGCCCTCCACCAATGGCCGGACACTCCTCCTCTGTGATCGGCAACACCATGGTGGTGTTTGGGGGCTCGCTAGGAGCACGGCAAATGTATGCTCTTCTTGTTTGTTTAGTGAATGCGTCTCCACAATGACATGAATGCTCCTATTGTAATCTGCTGATCCATGTACGAACAATGGTTGGTGTAATTCCCTCTCTTGCCTTGCTCTCTGCATATCCCTCATCAGGAGTAACGAAGTGTGGGTGTTGGATTTGGAGCAGTGGTCCTGGTCCAAGCCGGCCATATCTGGACCCTGTCCGCATCCCAGAGGAGGCCAGTCTCAAGTAAGGAGGCTCCGACTGTTGAACAGAATTGACTCGCATTACGACGGGTCTGGTATCCCAACCAAATTGTTCATGGTTCCTTTTTCCCCGTGTCATGAACTAAGTCTTTACAAATGTCTTCTCCGTCTTTAGATTGTCATCGACAAGGAGACTCTGCTCATCCTGGGAGGCTGCGGTGGCCCAAACGCGGTACGTTTCCATCCCAAGTGCTCAGAGTTTCTTGTACCCTGTCGTCATTCCCCAATGCACCAGGAGGCAGCCTGATGACCACTGTGTGTCGTTGCTGTGCGTCTCCTCCCTTTCAGCTCCTGAAGGATGCCTGGCTCCTCCACATGGGGGCGTCTCCGTGGACCTGGCAGCAGCTGCAGGTGGAGAACGACGACCACGGGGCTCCAGAGCTGTGGTGTCACCCAGCCTGCAGGGTGAGTTGGCTCCTGCTGCGTACAGGCCAAGGCGGGAACATAAAAGGGAGTTAGATTTGGGCGAGGGAGACTCTGATGGCGCCATCCTCCAGCTAGTAGTGCCAGTTTCATTTTTTTTTTTTATCACTTTACCAAAGCTTGAACACTGAATTGGTACGCAGAATTCTCCAGTGAGCACTGGCTATGACTGCAGAACCGCTCTTATGCTGTATTATTAACCTTCGATTATTAAAACGGAAACACATTTGTTCCGTAAAAATAATCAATGTGATTTCTTACCCATTATAGCCTATCCCTCAAAAATAAAATACAAATATCCCTCCTGCCCTCGAATATAATAACATAAGAAGTAACACCAGCAACTGTCCAATACATCAGTTTGTTTCCTATTTGATTCAGCTTAGTACATGTCATTAAAGGGCTTTGATTATGAGGTGTTCACTTTTCTTCTTCAACTCTGAGTGATGTTTTTCACGCTTTATATCAATATGAAGATGATCAGTATGCTATGGCCTCGCAAACAAGTGATTTATTTGTCTTGTGGCCAAACAAATGACATTTGACATCCCATAATTTCACAACATCACATCCCTTGGGCTAGATGCTGATATTACAACTTTATGTTATTGGGTAATTATAAAACTATAATTACCCTAAAGTATAATAATATCCCAGTTCAATACTTTATCTGGATATATCCAATATGGCATATTTTATGCTGGTCCTTAGCTTCTACTTTTATATATTTTTATTTTTAATATATATTATATAGTACAGCCTGCCGGGTGAGTGTTTGCTTCTGCTGCATTCAGGCCACAGTGAGAACATTAAACTGAATTAGCTTTGGGCGAGGGAGAATCTGATGGCGCCATCCTCCAGCTAGTAGTGCCAGTTTCATTTTTTTTTTTTTATCACTTTACCAAAGCTTGAACACTGATTTGGTACGCAGAATTCTCCAGTTCACACTGGCTATGACTGCAGAATCGCTCTTATACTGTATTATTAACCTTCGATTATTACAACGCAGAAACTCACGTCCCGTAAAAATATGTTTTGTTTTATGCTGGTCATTACCTTCTACTTTTATATATTTTTATTTTTAGTTTGAGAAATCGGTTATCAATATTAAAATGTATGATGACTTTATTCCATGGTATATACTTTTTTTTTAATACAGTTGGAAAAAACACATTGTATTGCAGTATTATGCTGGTACCCGACTTCCATCCCAGTTCTCAGGATATAGTCGAAGGGCTATGATTAAATGATTTTTTTATATTAAAATGATGTAGTCTACTATCACCACAATCTTATATATGATGTATTTCCATGGCAACATATTTGTGAATCCCTTTGCTGTTGTGTTACTGTGCCTCTTTTCATTCCGCCCGCTTTCCGCCGTCGTCGTCTGTTCTTCCTTCTAGGTGGGCCAGTGTGTGGTGGTCTTCTCCCAGGCTCCGTCTGGCCGGGCCCCCCTCAGCCCCAGCCTCAACTCCCGGCCCTCCCCCATAAGTGCCACGCCGGGCCCCCTGGGCAACGAGCCCCCCTCTCTACGCTCCCACTCCCCGGTGCGCAGCGGGGCCGCCGGCCTGGTCCTGGGCACCATCGAGGAGGCCCCCTGCGTCAACGGGCGCTGGGGGACCCTGAGGCCCCGGCCCTCAGGCCGAGGCAGCACCAGAGACATGAGCCCGTCCTCTTCCCAGCAGCCTTCCCCGTCGCAGGGGCCCGACAGCCCCCCCCTGCCCCCGCTACTGAACGGCTCCTCCTCCGCCCGCACCAGCCCGGGCCAGGCCGCCTCCCCGCCGCTCCACCCCCACCTGCCCGCCGCATCGGACTATGGCTGGGAGTCCCCCCCCTCTGCCGTGCCCCCCCCAGAGGGGGCCAGCACCAACGGGGTGCACACCCCCCACAGCGGGTCCCCGTGCACCCCCCCCGGGGCCGTGTCCCCCGCCGCCTTACGACGGGGCCTGGAGGCCGTGAAGAACCTGTCCCCCTCCTCGTCGCCCCTCCTCCAGACAGGGGCCGCCGCCGCCGCCCCGGCGGGAGTCAACGGGGGCGGGGCCCACGGGCGCCCCCTCCGGCAACGACGGCCACCGCCGTCGTCGGTCTTCCAGTCCCCCGCCAGGTCGCCGGGCGGCCGACGGACACGCCATCCCGCCGATCGCGCGCCGCCTGGGCCACCACCCGCCCCAGAGCCTGAACGTGGGGAAGCCGCTCTACCAGTCGCTCAACTGCAAGCCCATGCAGATGTACGTCCTGGACGTGTCGCGGGCCAAGCCGGTGGCGGTGGTGTCCTGGAGGGTGTACGGCAGCGGGACCCCCGCGGCGGTCACCGGCCCCCCCGAGACCAGCCTGCACACGGTGGTGCAGGGCCGGGGGGAGCTCATTATCTTCGGTGGACTGATGGACAAGAAGCAGAACGTGAAGTACTACCCGAAAACCAACGCCTTGTACTTTGTGCGCGCTAAAAGGTAGTGCAGCCCGCAGACAGAGAGCCACCCCCACCCCCACCCACTTGTGGAAGCACGGGGGGTTATCGACACACAAGGCTTTTCCTCTGTTATCAAGGATTATGAAACCGTACATTATCATAATTAGGTGTTCCATCTCCGACTCTCTTTAACCCCTTTGGCCCACTGTCACGTTTTAGCGGAACTTAAATTGACCCACACTTTAAGATCAACCATTTTGTTAGAATGCGTGTTCCCATTTGATTTTGTGTGCACGGGAGTTCGCAGTTTTTTCTTTTTTTTTTCCCCCTTACGAGCGGAGCCCACAGTGGTACGAGTGAACAGGACTTGCCCAAAAGACGTTTGTGTCCCGCCCTGCCTCAAACTCCTAGAGGAAAGGTTAGGCAAAGGGACACTGGGGAAACCTTGAGGACTACCTTGCTTTTATCACACTTAAAGCCTGCATTGTTTACATTGGAATTTTGAGTGTATGTGTTGTGTGAGCATGGTGGTTGTTATGTGTAGGGTGCCATGGCAGGTAAGAGATGTTGCATTGTACTATAAACATAGTCAAACAATAAAGGCCTCAATGTCTTACCTGATTCTGTCATGTTGGGTTTCATGTCTACTGTCTATTTTAAATCAAAAGAAATGAGCATGTTTTAGTTGGACGTGTTTTTTGCCACGCTGTTTTGTTGTTCTAGCTGGTAGTATTTATAAAGCTCAACATCAGCCTCTAGTGGTTATTGTGCATATTGCACATATGGTAATCAAATCTATCAAAACAAATAACAATACATGGTCTTCGGCCACAAGATGACCCCAAAAAAGGGCACTTAGTCAGCAGGGTGGTTGGTTATTATGTATATGTTCAAACATAAGCATTTTCTTACCATTGGTAACGTAAATCAAATCGTAAGCCTATGAAGGTCAACAACAGCACTTTCATCATTCGGTCCGCCATGCGTGTTATTGTCAATTCGCGGCTCTTTACATTGGACTTTGCATATTCTTCGGAACTGGAAAGATTTGCGGTTGACAGTCTGGGAAACTGTTCAAAAAAAATGCAAGCAGGAGTGCTGCAGTTTAATGCATAGTAGCCTAATATGCAATGCCAAACGACAATCAAACACTCAAATCACGTTATATGCAACAATATAACATCGATGCTTAGAAATGCATACAAGCAAGATGATACGCTTGCATTTCGTGAGGATAAATAAACCGGCCAAAACTGGAGGGCAAAGATCGTCTATATGCCAAGTAGGCCTATTTGACCCTCGTCATATCAAGGATTAATTATCTGTTGGCGCATTCTCCTTCGAGGGACTTCGGCCCTATACAATCTCGACCAACAATAACCTTTACCCAGAGAGGCTATTGACCAAAGTGCATTGGGCAGCCGCAGCAGGACCGAATTCGTCAGAACGCGGGGTTGTGGTGTTCTGACAGACAGGGCTGCCTCGTATATAGCTTAGCAGAAGACGGCGGGACTCAGACAATGAATGCGGTGAGTGCGGGCACATGTTACAATGTTTAGATAGAAGAGAAGAAAAATACTACCTAAAGAATCCACGGTGAGTTTTTATTTAAAGCAATGTCATCAGAAAATGTAAATTTGTAAATAAAAGACTATTAATGTGTGTGTAAATGCTAGAACATTGTAATGTCCTTAAACTTAATCGTGTGGAAGCTTGACCAGGGAGTTTTTCCACCCTTTTTTTGCTTGCGGCGGAGGCACATAATGTTTTTTCTACGCGTGTGAAATTATATAGGTGCTTAGTGCCCTATGAAATCAAATGCCGAAATATTACAGCGAAAGTAACCACGAACTTAAAAAAAAAATTAAACTTTCTCCCCCTCTAACAGAATTCTGCTGGATTTTATCTGCCACAAGAATAAACTGATGTCCTTAACCTCGGGTACTTTTAAGAGCAATACAACGAAAATTGTTTGTGAAATCTCCCAATGAACAAAAGTAATTTTGTCTATGCATCCCTATAACCAATCTCACAGAACCAGCCAGCAATCCATAAAGATGTTGTGGCCTGCAATAGAAGCATCAATCGGAACCTGAGAGATGATGGCAGCTAGCTCTCTACTCTAAGCTCTCTTCATAAGTCTTCGTCCGTCCAGGATGACCAGCACACATTGCGTTCATGAAGTACTCCTCCAAAGACTCTGCCTTCATGGCCCCCCCAGCTGTATCCGGGGTACTGTTGACCTCCTCACCCACGCCTCCGGCCGTCTGGCCCCCCTTGGACTTTGCCCTGGGTGCCTTGGCATGTTGCGGGGCGTGCGTTTTCACCAACCCCTTGGAGGTGGTGAAGACCCGTCTGCAGCTCCAGGGAGAGCTGCAGGCGTGGGGCTCCTACCAGAGACACTACCGCGGGGCCCTCCAGGCTTTGTGGATGGTGGCGCGCACGGACGGGATCCGGGGCCTACAGAAGGGGCTGTCGGTGGGCCTGATGTACCAGGGCCTCATGACGGCCGTGAGCTGGACGTATCCTACTCGTAACGTGAGCCTCAGGTCACCAGCGTCCATGGAGGAAGTCTGCTCTCAGGAGGCCGCGGGCTGGTGCACTGGAGGGCCTTTGTCGCTCTCCTGCCTATCTGGTGACATCTGGAATTCTCTCTTTTTTTTTCCATAGATATACGATGGAAAAAAATATATATATTGGTTGTTGGGTAATTCAATATGAAGTCTTTAACTAGCCATTGCTGTTAGGACTTCATTGTGACTTCAGAACAGTAATAATTTATTTTGTGGATTTGATCTAGCATATCAGTTCAGACCGCGTTTATCCACAGCGACTTTTGCGGAATTAAATGTTTACTCCGACCTGTGTTTCCACCCTTACATGACAATGTAGCAATATTTCACAGCCGATTTTTCTAGTTTTACGATGTCGTATACATTTTTTATGTCTCACATTCCTCTGCTACTGCTAGTGTTTTTCCTTTCCCCAATGTCATTTACTTCTTCGAGGATAGTTTTTCCTGTGATCACTCTCTTCTTCAATTGTTTAACGGTTAATCATGATGGTGGGCTTGTTTGTTATAAATGAGAGGTCTCCTACATCGTGTTATTAAACAACCCTGCACCTTTTGGAGTATATTTATTCGACAGCGATTGTAAATACTGTGTGTTGCTGTGTTTTATGCTCAGAAGTAGATTCAAACCTAGGAATTTGAAATGTGTGTTTTGTGTAAGGTGAGATTGGAAACTCTGGTTTTTCATTTGATCTCTGAACTCGATGTGACCCACTCTTTCTATATCCATATACTACTCCTTTAGGACAGCCTATTTTGTTGCTTATTGGTGGATGAGATGAAAAGCTTCCATCCTTTAAGATAAACTTATTATACTGTTTTTGGGTGTGGGCCGAGCAGCACTTAATTGTATTTATTTCCTACTAAGTAATGCCGATCAACAGGATTAAGGGTCCCTATCCTCTACTTACATTGTTAGGCATATATGTGAGTGGCTGTTATTGTTTTTTGATTACTTAATGATAACAAACTCACCTTGCAGGAATAAGAGAGCATTGTTTAGTCACCTGCCTGTTTGTATTATGTAAAGTGTTGTTTGAGAACGTAAACAATTACAATATGTGAGAAGAAAAGCACCTTACCACTAGCGCCTAAGACCAAAACTTAAAATTAACATGCTTGTCTACTAATTTGTTTTCTTCCATAAGGGGTGAAAACATCCGCGGTATTTTGCTCACCAGCTACTGGAATATTATATCTTAAGTACATCTAAATCTATTGCAGCTGTGGCCATCTCAGGATATCATCAATGTACATGGCATCATTTTCTCCATTCGTTTATCATCGTAATGGAGTATATCTCTATTTTAACATTCCACCCCATGATCATCAATTGGTATCGATCATTAATTGCTTCCCTAATATACTGCATCAAAGATGTAATCTTTCCGAATGTACAAATGAGTACTTGTTTTTAACTTTTTGTTTATTTCAGGGTGTATCCGCGCCTTTGCAATAATGTGTATATGTAAGGAAGGTTCATTGGACTGTGGAGGGGACGTGAATTATGGGGCTTGTACCAAGGGTCATGGTGGGTTCAAGCTGCTCAACTAGCACCTTCAGCTCTGCGAAAGAATGGGTGTCAACATGCCCAGGTACGTAATGTGAGCCACTCGCGACCATCCAAGACATGCAACAGGGGCAGGTCCACTGAGGTGAAGGGTGTGTTGGCAATTAGTGTCTATACTCTGAAGCTGTTATCTCTCTCTTCTTTCTTTCAGTTGGTTTTATTAGTTCCCAACAGCTGGACTGATTGCGTGTTGACCAGCGCTCAAATTATGATTACCAACTAAAGGTGCGCACGCGTTGACGATCACCATGGCCACGCAAACCATTTGAATGTCATCAGACACGCAGAGCTCTACAACCAACCTCTAGTGGTACGAGCATTCGTAGGGTGGGTTTGAGTGATGACTCACAACGCTGGAGCTGTTGCTATTGCTATTTGCAGGTATTAGCTACCGTTGTTGTATTTCTGTGGCCATGATGGATTCTCTTAGTAAGTGTTTCTAAACAAAGGTCTTGTTCTGGTTTTTCTTCCTAATTCTTATGGCGCTGGCACATACAGCAGGACTTATACCTGGACATGATTTCCTGAGAAGGTTGGTGAGTGCCAGGAGGACCTGATTGGCTAAATGATATAAAGCAATAGGGAACCTGTTTTTCCTCGATTGGCCTCACGCGACTCTGAGCATGCTCTGTTCTGGGGATATGATGAAGGCACTATCAACCTACCCGGAATCGACCTATCCATGAGGCACAGACAACGCTTAACCCCTCTCCATCAGCGTATTTGGTGGAGTTGGCAGTGATTTAAGGAAGCTCCTTTCAACCAACTCCGGAGTTAATGTAGAATGGGATACAAAATTTCATTCTACTTCCTGACGAAATCTATTGCCTTTTTGTCAATGACTTTGTTTGAAAAAACACTCCATCGTTGTGTATTACTTTTTTTTACTCCAGGACCCATCTTAAGTTTAATGTGGAGTGCGCCAATTTTATATATTTATTACCTCCATGACAAAAGTTAGTATACGGGTGGTGCATGCGCTTACATTAGTTATGAATATTTTTTTTCAAGGTTTAGAGGTATATCATCTCTCTGTTACTACTTTTATTAATATGGATTGTTTGGGAAACGGCAGACCAAAGCAAATATCCTCTATTTTCTAGGCCTTAACCATCTTTTCATTGTTTGTCGTCTCATCTGTCCTACCCAAAACATTTTTTTGCCTCACTTCTTGGTCGCTCTTCGGCGTGTCGCTATGCTACTAGGTGCAACTGTGGCTTCTCACAACTGTAAGTATAGGTATTATTTGTATCTGTTTTAATTGTTTAGTATACATTTTGATAGACGGGGTCGACTGATATGCTATTTACAAGTATATTTATGAATGAAAATTATATAAATAATTTGAAACGCGACTATGACATTCTCGAATCATAAAAATGTTTATTTTCCATCGTCCCCTCCAATATGAGCACGCTCGGCGTTATAGAACTATTTATCTGTTGAAATAAATATTATATATACCTGTTGCTCATATATGGCACCATGGTATAGATTATGAACGGAAACCCAAAGGAACAAAAAATGCAATAAAGATATATACATGATAAGAGTCCCTCAAGAGAGAAAAAACATATCGTATTAATCATGTGTAGCTATCTTAAATATATGATTGTCCTTAGTGGTAATTTATTGTCGAGCAGGTGGATGTTCGTATATTCATTCTTGGTGGAATTATGATATTAAGATAAATCATACGTGTGTCTGACCTTTTGGAATTCAAAAATGGGGACGTAGATACCATGTCAAATCTATTCCGAAGGATACA
>OLKM01005385.1:15000-17343 GCA_900291075.1 Melanogrammus aeglefinus | reverse complement strand
GGGGGGGGGGGTGTTGGAGCCCCTGCCAATAGGTTGTGGGTTCGACCCCCGATGTCCTCAGCCTACCGTTCAGTCCCAGATGAACCTTGATCTGATCCCCTGGATCCCCGTTCTCTCTGGTCTCTGGAGCGAGGCGGCGAGGACCTCCGTGCTCCCCGCGCTCTCCCCAGGGATCATTTACACATCCCTCAGATCCACAGACGGGCCGGGGGAACATGAATAGCGTGTCATCACTCGTTCATTCATCATGCATGCGCGGGTCCGGGCGGAGAGACAAAGGCCTCCCGCGGAAACGCTCTCTCTGGTTAAAGCCCTATTCACAGGCGCTCATTAAATCCATACCTTCTTCTTTTAATGTTTGTTATTTGCTTTAATTTCCATTCTCTTTCACTTGAGGGTGTGTGTGTGTGTGTGTGTGTGTGTGTGTGTGTGTGTGTGTGTGTGTGTGTGTGTGTGTGTGTGTGTGTGTGTGTGTGTGTGTGTGTGTGTGTGTGTGTGTGTGTGTTAGGGGGGGGAAGCTCTCAATTCATTAGCGGTTCCGGGAGCGATGCATTATTCAGCGCTGGATGGCGGTGGTGAGTGGTGTGTTTACGGGGCCTCATAAATGATAGATCTGGGCGCTGGGGTCGCTCTGTGCCCGGGCGATGCTGAGGAGGGTTTCCACGGCAGCCGTTTCTAGGGGAGAGGTCCTGGAAGATGCTGTGAGAGGGAAAGTGAGGAAGTGACCGTAGCGAACGGTGATCCGGCCGGGGGAGAGGTCCTGGAACATGCTGTGAGGCGAAAGTGAGGAAGGGCTCGCGTGTCACCGTGGCGATGGCATGTGCATCCCAGACTAAAGCCGGTTCTGCTTTTATAGTTCTGCTGACGTTTTTGTGGTGGCGGTGAGGTTAGAACGAAGAGGGTTGGTTTATTAGTTTGTTTAATGGGGTCAGAGGTGAAGGTGGCCGATTAAGGTGACTCGAGCTCCATGACGACAAAGTGAAATGAAGCACATTTGAATCGATTATTAATTTGTTTTAGCTGGTTCAGTCAGCAGAATCTGGTGTGTGGAGGGGGGGTCAGCTATGGGGTTGATACAGCGGGACAGCAGGTAACAGATCACACCCACCTGTACCTGTGGTCTGAAGACGGCCTGTCCTGTCGGGGCTGCATTATAGTTCTGGATGCTATAGCTGACCAAAGAAGGGACTGTGAACACATGATACTTGATGATATCATAAAAATGTAATACAAAAAATGTTTTCTCTGCATGAAGAAAGAAATGTGTGAAGAAAAATAATAATATAAACATACATAAATAAAAATGTAAGATAGAAATATACAAAGGTCATACATGATTCATACATTAGTAGTTAGTACTTTAGCGTTTCATACATTAGTAGTTAGCAGCGTTTAGGTCGCTCCGTCCGCCTGCTCCAATCAGACGTGTTTAAGAGCGCGCGGTCTAGCCAGGTCATTCATGAAGAGCTGCTCGTTGTCAGCGCGGTAATTAGAAGAGAGAGGTGGCTCCGGCCTCAAACCATAACGCGAGGACTAATAGCAGACACAGGAACCAGAGGCCAGCCGGTTGGGGGGGGGGGGGTGTTTTTAAAATCAGTTGAAGTGGCTCACCGCGGAGATGAATGATTGCTTTCTGTGGAAACTCGGCGGCTCACTGGCAGATTTAATTGAGTTGAATCAAACCTAAGCCAGGTAGAAATGGAGACAGAGAGAAAATCTATGTGTTGGATCTATAAAACCCTTTAGGCCTTCGATCTGGATTACCCAGATTATTCTCTCCTGTCTGGTCACAGTCACACTTCATCTGCACCCCCTCGGGGTCACCGCTCCTCAGACACCCGCCGTCTGGTGGGGCTGGGTAACCCGCGGCGACCGTCGCCGTCGGCGACCACGTGAAACTCCTCTCCCCCCCGACTCTATCGTTCCTTATTGACGCCGCCATCCCCGTTGGTGTCCTCGTTATCGTTAATTAATCGTAATAAGCGGCGCTGGTAATTAGCGGGGATTTTCGGCGGGGCTCGGCGTAGCTCGGCGCCGTTTGATTACACCTAGCGCGCCCGCCGCCGCCGCCGCCGCCGGCCTGGGTCGCCGCGGCCTCACGCGATTGGTCGACGGGACGCCACGACCTCACGCCGTTGGTCGAGTTCCTCCGGGCCTGCGGGGTGCGCTCCAAGCGTCTGGGAGGACGATGACTCAGGGAAACTGGACTGAAGAGCTGCTGCTGCTTGATCAACAGATGATGGGGGGGGGGGGGGGTGTTGTCGCCTGCCAATAGGCGTCGGACTGCGCTGCCAAACCGCCCTTAAGAACCCAACGCCGCGCAGAACAGATTATCTCCGCACA
>OLKM01005385.1:0-5000 GCA_900291075.1 Melanogrammus aeglefinus | reverse complement strand
GCTGGGTTCCTAGCGGTTTCTATATGCCGCCGGTAGCCGGGCCTGGAGAAGATGTAGTTTAGCCGAAGCGTTTATCTGTTAACCACAGGACAGAGGGTGGTGTGAGGTGATGCGTGGAGCGCTCGTTTGATGGGTAATGTGATGGAGGTATGCTGGAGAACCCCCCCACCCCCCGCTGGGTCCTGTGAATACAGATAAACAGAGAGCGCCGTGTGGCTAGCCCTCACTACCGCCAATAGCATCGTCATGACCATACGAGCATTATATGATAACAATATCCCGTTGATATGGATAATAACACTCAGGTCCCCCGCCATGCTTTCCACCGCCAGCATCTCCTCCACCTCCACCACCACCACCACCACCTCCAGCATCTCCTCCACCTCCACCACCACCAAAACCCCCACCCCCTCCACCTTCATCATCACCACCCCCTCCACCTTCATCATCACCACCCCCTCTGCCTCCACCCTGCACCACCACCACCACCCCTACCTTCACCTCCACCTCCAGCACCACCTCAGCTGAGTAGAGCTGGGGGGCCCTAGGTGCCCAGGGGCCCAGGTGCCCAGGGGCCCAGGGGCACGCCATGACACCCCCTGGAGCCCACACCCTCTGAACAGATCCCTCGTCTCAGGTGCAAGCCGCGGGTTCACGTCGACGCACAGCGGATGTATATATGAGTGTACATGTCCATGTTGGTAAACAGGCCGGTGTAATGTTAATAAAGAAGCCCACGCCTATCGCTTTGGCACACGCATGCAGCTGTAATAAAAAGATAGGGCCCCGCGTCAAGGAAGGCTTTGTAATTAACTCCTTATCAGCATCTCCTTTCTATCGCTGCTCCTCACTGACCCACCTGAGTTTATATTACTGCCCTGACCACCTCCCTCTCTCCCTCTCTCTCTCTCTCTCCTTCTCTCTCTCTCTCTCTCTCTCTCTCTCTCTCTCTCTCTCTCTCTCTCTCTCTCTCTCTCTCTCTCTCTCTCTCTCTCTCTCTCTCTCTCTCTCTCTCTCTCTCTCTCTCTCTCCTCTCTCTCTCTCTTCCCTCTCTCTCCTCTCTCTCCCTCTCTCTCTCTCTCTCTCTCTCTCTCTCTCTCTCTCTCTCTCTCTCTCTCTCTCTCTCTCTCTCTCTCTCTCTCTCTCTCTCTCTCTCTTCTCTCTCTCTCTCTCTCTCTCTCTCTCTCTCTCTCTCTCTCTCTCTTCTCTCTCTCTCTCTCTCTCTCTCTCTCTCTCTCTCTCTCTCTCTCTCTCTCTCTCTCTCTCTCTCTCTTTCTCTCTCTCCCTCTCTCTCCCAGCCTGGGGAAGACTTAAGGAGAGAGAGCAAGAGAGGGAGAGAGAGGAAAGGAGAGGGAGAGAGAGAGAGAGAGAAAGAAAGACAGAGAGAGAGAGAGAGAGAGAGAGAGAGAGAGAGAGAGAGAGAGAGAGAGAGAGTTGGGGAGTAATAAGTAGCCAGACAGAGAGCGAGAGAGGGGGAGACAGAGGGAGACGGAGGGCCAGTGAGGGAGAGGGAGAGAGGTGTGGATGAAGAGGTCTCCCAGAGCCTTTTGATATTCACGCTGGCCGCTGAGAGAGGAACAGGAAGCTGATTAGCGCCCCTGGAGGGACGGCATTGTTTGAAATAAGTCCTCACCGCCTTTAAACTGTTTGCTAAGGGGCACGGCGATAATTCAGCTCTCCACACACTTTTAAAGAAGCCCTCGCGAAAGGTTTTCCTTTCTCCCTTGGCGGGGGAGGCGGGTGAGGGGGGGGAGGCGGGTGAGGGGGGGTGAGGCGGGTGAGGGGGAGATCCTGAGCTCTTCTGGGTCAGCGACCGCCGGCCTTGCGGGTGCGCGCTCAGCCCCGCCGGATGAGGACTCTCTCGGCGGACCTGTCACCGGGCGGGAGGCCCCTTAAGACAAAGGACTTTGTAGTGGTGGGGTCCCTGGCAGCCAGGGGCACGCGGGGGGAGACGGGGGGAGACGGGGGGAGACGGGGGGAGGGTGCTGGAATATTCCAGTGCTGTCTGAAGCCCGCGTGAACAGCAGCGGAGGAGTCGGTTCTCGTTGTGTCGGGACAGTGCGAGCTGCCTCCCGTCTCAGGCAGCGTCTCCCAGAGAGAGCTTAACACTGGGGGTGACTTTATAAGATATATATTATCTATATATATACATCATTTTGTTATCACTTGACAATGAGAGTACTTTTGTTAACCGTTTAATTATCATTTGATAATGCGGTATTGAGCACTAACTAACAACAGTTCATTAGTAGTTAACTATTGGTTGTGTAATCATTTACTAATAGTGTTTGTGTAAACTACGGTGTTCATTTATACATTATTAATTAGGGTTAGTAAACTGTTAACCCTTAATAATTATATAAAGTAATGCAAATTGCTGCATTAACTAATATTCCTTTATGGTCAATTAATATACCCTTATTGTTAAGTTTTATCATCATTCTCTAAACGATCAGAATAGAGCAAGAGCCAGGTGACCCCTGACCCCTACCTGTAGACACCTAGAGCCAGGTGACCCCTGACCCCTACCTGTGGGTCTCCTAGAGCCAGGTGACCCCTGACCCCTACCTGTGGGCCTCCTAGAGCCAGGTGACCCCTGACCCCTACCTGTGGGCCTCCTAGAGCCAGGTGACCCCTGACCCCTACCTGTAGACACCTAGAGCCAGGTGACCCCTGACCCCTACCTGTAGGCCTCCTAGAGCCAGGTGACCCCTGACCTTACCTTCTCATTCCTGCCGTGTCTCTGAACCCACTGTCAGACACTCAGGATTCCGTCCTCCATGCGTGAGGGCTGTTCCTGATCACAGTACACAGTATAGCCTGTCTGCACGGTAAACACGGACCCCCTTCACCATTTAGTTTAGCTGTTTGTCTGACATTCAGCGAACGTCTTTCCCCCGAACGCGGCTTACGATGACAGCGGAGGATTGACCCACGCTGCCACTCGGTGAAGCTGTACCTGGGAACGCACACACGCCTTCCGTTGTTCAGACGACAGCATTACGTCTTAGCGTAGCGTGTCCAGCCGGTCGTAACGAAGATCTAAGGGGGAATAGATGATGAACAGTGGGGGCGACTTTCAGAGTCCTCTTCAACGTGTGCACATGCTGTCCGGGGGGCGCCGCGTTCGACCCAGTGCACTTCACAGCAGGGTCTGTGATCGGATGTGACGCACGCGTGCACACATGCACGCACACTCATCACCACACACACACAATGCAACCTCGCCATTGTAACAGTGTTAAGTGCCACACACACACACACACACACACACACACGCATGCATACACACACGCGCACACATACAGTTCACCATCCCAGAATATAGAATATACAGAATACACATCGACCACCATCCCCCCCATCGGCATGACGACCTGCTGGGATGGCGAGGCAGGGCTCACCGTCGTCACCGTGAGGTCTCTGCACTCAGCCCGTCCGCTTAATGTCAACACCAGGCCAAGTTACCGGAGTGTAAGTGTTGACATTCAGCCACTGGTGTATATCATTAATATTTGCATTAGGGGAGCCGTTTCTGTCACACGGCTGCCAAGGAACTCCGGGGCCAGCCGCTTTCGCAGACCGTGATTGGCTCTGAGGCGTTGGCGTGCATTGCTGGATGCGCACAGCGATATTGGAGCGTACATACGGTGTGTGTGTGTACATCAGACGTAGCGCTGGTGGTGGCGGGTGATTGCTTTGCTTGCTAACACGATGCTGGGGTTCAAACGCTCACGTGTGTTCCATCTGTGTGTTTATTAAGTGGTAACAGGCCGGGATGGGGGGGACGGGGACGGGGGGGGACAGGATGTGATGTAGGCTGCGATGGATCTGATGGAATACGTTAAGCAGAGACGGGGCTTTAGGTGAAATCGAGAAAAGGTGTTTCTCTTCTTTTTTTTTTCGCTTTCAGGGCAAATATTGATGTATTTTAGGCTTTAAATTGCAACCATTATTTATGATTTTAACAGTGTCAGATTGGAATTAGATTATCTTGTAAAATAATGATCGAAAAGAAATGTTTGATTAGAGGGAACATGGAGAATAATTAGAATTTGGTGTGTGTTTGTGTGCGTGTGCGTGTGTGTGTGTGGTGTGTGTGTGTGTTGTGTGTGTGTGTGTGTGTGTGTGTGTGTGTGTGTGTGTGTGTGTGTGAGTGTGAGTGTGCGTGTGCGTGTGTGTGGTTGTGAGAGAGAGAGAGCAAGAAAGTCTACCGTTAAATGCTAAATAATCTGCCCTAGGCTCTCCTTTAACATCTATATTATATCTCGACTTTTTCCTTAAATCAACTCCGTTGTTCCATACTGCTGAACAAACTGAAAAAAATCTCTCAGTGAGATCCTTTTAACCCGACGACAGCGCTCCCATCAACGGGCTTCATTACAATTAGAAACGCTTATTGGAAGTCAAAGTTTGGGGCGTCTGCGACTCGTTAAAACATCACTTGTGGGGGAACTCAAGCATGCTAAGCTAGCGCATTAGCGCGCGGCTAGCCCCGGCGCAGATATAGATTCAGCAATTCAATGGCTGTCACAAATGTGCCTATTGTCGCTGGGCCGGCTATCGCGCGAGCCGCTAATTGATAGCATTGTTCTAATTGATAGCATTGTTCTAGCCTATTGCTACGCCTCCGCACGCGGCGGCGGCGGCGGCGGTAATAATCCTACCATCGCCATGGATACTGGAATATTTTAGAGACAAAAGGTCAAGGCCCGCCGCATTTGCGTTGGCTGACAGTGATATACGAGGTGGGGAATATCAGCGTGTGACGCGGCGGCGATGTGAAGGACGGCCTGACATTAATATCTGGAAAGCCCGGGGGCTCGGGTTACTCTACCGGGAGCGGCGCCCGGGAACACAGGTGAGGAGGACTCGCACTCCGGGGACGCGCGCTATCTATGAATGATTCATCATCAGCGCTCCGCAGTGGCGGATGATGTGATGAATCACAGCGCCTTGGTGGTTGATAGTACAGCCGTCCGCGGCGTTTGATTGCCTGG